>JANHFX010018262.1:0-21518 GCA_027560015.1 Chloroceryle amazona | reverse complement strand
TGTACCGTTGCATTTCTCTTGTTTTGTATTTCTGACTTGAGTCCCTCGCTGTTTTGCTTTTCAAACCATTACACTTGCATCACACAGAATTAATAATTGAACTGATGGCTGATCTGTTTTAAAGTGTCTTCAATAGTGATAGGACACCTTTGCCATACTGTTTGTCAGCCAAACAAAACTACACAAAACAGTGTTTGTTGACAAAGTAAACTAAAAATATAATAAACATTTATGATCAAGTGCCTCTTTGAGCTTAACTCCAACTAGCCTTTGGTCCATTACCCAGACGAGTTTCAAACCAGTGCTCTCAATCCAAACACACATTCCTGTAGATATTACAGCAACCCTCTTTCCTACAGAGGCTGTGGGCTTTTCATTACTATTACTATTTATTTGTAAGACTGCTGCTCCTTGCGGTCAGGTAACAGTGCCAGGCTGCAGGACAAGTTTTATCAGTTCTTCAGTCTTGAGCTCAAGTTGCTTCTAAAGGGACTACATTAAGCCTTAGCTTTGACAACAACAGACATGCAAAACTAGATCTGTGCTCCCCTCAGCCCAATATCCATTAATCCTGCTTCTGTGCACCAGCAACTCTTTGAGTGCTGTAACAAAAGGAAAACTAGTTTTAAGATCTTTAACTAGCAGATACATATATTAAAAGCATTTGGATAACTGATGAGGGCTTCAATGCTGAAGCTGATCATTAGCCACACGCTTTTCAGCTCCACCACTTTTCCTTTTCTACTCAACCTCAGTATTTTTCAGCCCTGTCTCTTTGCCCATTTTAATTTCATACACTGCACAAACCTCAAAGTCTGAGTACATTATGAAAACACTTTCACATCAATACTAACATCAGTGTTGCTAATTGCTGTGTTTTTTCTTCCCCTTGGACTCTCAGACTTCTAAAGCTGTAAAATAAATCATAGTGTACTTGTCTAGAAAGGGATTATTGTTACTAGATTAATATAATAGTTTCCAAGGCTTAACTACAAAAAGAGGAGAGAAGATTTATGCTGGTGTATGAATGTAGACTTCAGTGCTGTATACGCACCTCTTCTGCAAACCAGGATCCTGTTAGGTATGTGCAGTCTGGAGGTGGATGCTCTGCAGAGCAACCACAGCCCTTCACAACCCACAGACTGCTTTAATGCTCACCAGTCTTCCCGTACTTCTGAGATTGCTTAGCTCCTCAGATCACAGAATGTCTTTGGATGGAAGAGACCTTCAAGATCATCTAGTCCAACCTTTGACCCAACACTGCAAGCTCAACACTAAACCATGTCCCCAAGTACCAGGTCCACACGCCATTTAAATGCCTCCGGGGATGGCGACTCCACCACTGCACTGGGCAGACCATTCCAATGGTTGATAACCCTTTCAGTGAAGAAATGATTCCTAATATCCAGCCTAAACCTCCCCAGCACAACTTGAATTCATTCCCTCTGGTCCTGTCACATGTCACCAGGGAGAAGAGGTTCTCCTCCTCCTCGCTCCAACCTCCTTTCAGGTAGTTGTAGAGTGATAAGGTCTCCCCTCAGCCTCCTCTTCTCCAGACTAAACAACCCCAGCTCTCTCAGCTGCTCCTCATAGGACTTGTGCTCTAGGCACTTCACGAGCCTTGTTGTGATTTTCTGGACATGCTCCAGCACTTCTATATCCTTCTTATAGTGAAGGGCCCAGAACTGAATGCAATATTCAAGGTGTGGCCTCACTAGTGCTGAGTACAGGGGGACAAACAATCACCTCCCTATCCCTGCTGGCCAGAGTGTTTCTAATAGAAGCCAGGATACCATTTGCCTTCTTGGCCACCTGCATGCACTGCAGACTCATATTTAATCAACTATTGATGAACACCTCCAGATCCTTTTCCAACTTGCAGCTTTCCAACCACACATCCCCAAGTCTGTAGCTTGCCATGAGGTCGTTATGACCCAAGTGCAGAACCAGGCACTTGGCCTTGTTGAACCCCATGCAATTAACCTTGGCCCACTGATATAACCTATCTAGGTTCCTCTGTAAAGCTCCCCTACCCTCTAGCAGATCGACACACCCACCTAGTTTGTTGTCACCTGCAAATTTACTGAGGGTGCAGTCAATCCCCTCATCCAGATCATTAATCATTGAAGAGAACAGGCCCCATTACTGAACCCTGGGGAATACCACTTGTGACTGGATGCCAGCCAGATTTAGCTCTGTTCACTACCACTCTCATGCATGTTGCATGACAGTTCCTCATCCAAAAGACAATTTCATTTGTTCGCCACTACAAATCTATTTTTTTCCAGATCCTCCTCTACCAAGGTCAATGCTCTTTGCTATTCAGCAGATCACTTAAAAACATACATAGCAACTAATTCAAAAGTCCCTGCTCCACTCTTAGACAGCATTCTAGGCAGTGAACCCTCAAGCAGATCCTGTTGAGCTCTTAACTGACAGCAGAAACAAACCCAAGCTTTATTTGCCTTTGCTAGCTTTGGAACCAAGCATGTGAGAAAGCACAGAATAGATACACAGTACAATTAACTCTATCTGTACACAACTGGGCTCAGGCCTGTAAGAAATTTCACTAGGATCTGTACCTCTGATAGCACACAGTCCTTCCCTGCATGGTGCTACTCAGATTTCCTCTAGCTCACAAATCTTAGCACTGTCTGCCACTGTTTTGTGACAAGATAAATTTTGCTCCTCAGAGCTTCAGCAGGATCAAATCTTGCTCCTCCTGAGAAGTTTGCCTCTGCTGCCTGAGACATTGTTGTTTGTTTGGGGTTTTTTTGACCACAGGCTCCATCAGTGATTCCACAGGAAAAAAATATACCAACACTCAGCTCTGAAAGCCCTGAGGAGTCCATGCTGAATAACCTCCATCCAAATCTCAAAAGTTTAAGCATATCTTTTTCTCAGCTTCACTCTGTGAATCCCACAGATCAGCTATTTAAGGACATGCAACACAAACAGAAGAGACAGGACTTCTGAAGTGTTTCTAAATTCATTATGTATTAGTTTTATATCAAAGTAATTAATGCATCTAGAGAACTTAAGCTTACCTGTATACTATTCCCTGTCCAACTGTTTCATATCTCTGAAGAGTTTGGAGCACATGGCAAACAACCCTGGGGAGTCTGAAATTCCCTGGTCCAGAGTATAGCTCTACATCTATATGCCTCTACTCCAGCTTCCTTGTAAACTGAACTGCATGCTTGAAGCTCCAGACTCCCAGTCTTATTATTCCTTGATCAAAGGTGACCAAACACCTAGACAACTCCTCTCAAAGATTAAATAAGAACTGATAGACAGCTCATCCCTTCACCTGAAGATAAACTGCAACTGCTGGCAACCTAAGTTTAATAATCTACACTTGCTGCCACAGAAGCTGTTCTTGGAATTTTAATTCAAAGTGAAAATGCAAGTAAGCAAGACTTGAAAGCATAGATAAGTTTTAAAATCAAATGGAATTTGCATCCTCAGGTACACATTGCTCATAAGCTCAATTAATTAATGAAGCATATATAAATTCTTTACAATACTTTACTACAGCTTTAGATGAACAAATAGCTAGATGCTGTTAACAGAGAAATCAAGAGTGACACAAGCTTTGTTTCAAATTAAAAGAAAAATACAGTAGGGCTGGAGCATCTATGGCCATTGACACTTTGGATCCTATTCCAAAAAGAACAAGATGAGCAACTGGGCTTTACTGAAGCCATTCTGACTAGAACTTCTACATGGGGGAAAGGGATCAAGAGCATTGAAGTCTGACATCTTTACATATCCATTACTCATCATTAATTTGCTTCTGCCAACTAACTAGATTTAATCCTGATTACAGTTAATGAAACAACAGCTGTTCTCAGCTTTGAAGCCTTGATTCTAATTTTTATAGCTGTGACAATTTAGTACTAGAAACTTACTCCACAAACTGTGCTTTCCCAAGAGAATAAACAGCAACCTTAGAGATTTTTTTTACATGAGGGAGATGGAAAAGAGGACCAACATGACTGAAGGATATTTTTAAATGGCCTCCTTTAATATTTATGAAGGTTAAGTAGCCAAGCTTAAGTGATGAGTAAAACACACGTTTCAGTAATATTTTCTTAATAGTGATAAACTTTCAGACCAATTGCAATTTCATTTCCTGAGCAAGTCCTTCTAGAAGCACTTTCTAATACATCTGGCATGTTATTTGCTATATGTGTACTTTTTCTAATGAAGACATGTTGGGAAAAGGCCTGGGAACAATGATCCTGACCGAATATGAATTGCAATCGTGCTCAACTTTATTGTTTCTCTAGCCATGCTTATATATGCTTTGCCTAGAAGCAATTGGTTAGTCATACTGTCCATGCACCTAACAGCATCCTAATTGGTGGGCACACGGCAGGCTCATCCTTAAGTCTTTTCCCACACTCACAGTGTCCTGTATTCAGCATCTTATCTTCTGCCTTTGAAGTTGGGCAAGCCGCCAGGATCCTCTTCGTTCTGCCTTCAAGGATGGCTAAGGATGCCTGCTCATGCCCCCACGCACTTACTCAAGGGCCCAGGCTCAGGCCTCTTGTGCACACGTACACAGGGCCCGAACACAGGCCTTCAGTCTGGCTTGCTCACCCCATGCTGATGTGTTCGTGACCTCCTTGTTCATGCAGCCATTCCCCGACAGAAGCTGGATGTAAATTTATCAGGACAAACTGTATTAATCTTTTCTTAACACTGCTGTTGTTGTGGGTTGCTTAGTGTGTATTTTGTTTCCCTGTAGCAATAACAGTTAGATTATGTTCATAATTCTGTAACAGTGCCCAGCTATGCTTTGTGAGGAATGTTACTGCCTTTGCTTTGCCGTTACTTGTGGAACTATTTATTTGTCTCAATTGATTACAAAAATGTTACTTTCTTCCTTTCTGCTTGCATCAGTGAGATGTAGTTTCGTCTGTTCACTTCCTAAAAAGTTAAACTGTTAAAGGAAAAGTTGTCCTAGTAGCTGATAAAAGAAAAAGCTGTTTTGTTAGTAAATCGCTTGTAATCATTAAACGTGTGTTTTGTTTTTTTCCAATGTAGGTTTGAGGTTGTTGGTTATGGGTGTTCAACTTGTGTTGGAAACACTGCCCCCTTGCCAGAAGCCATCAGGAATGCAATAAAACAGGTAAAACTCTAAGGCTTGTTCAGTGCAGAAATACAGTTCTCACCTCTTAAGCAATCAAGAAATTGAGTAACCTCTGTAAAATATACTTTATTGTTGGTTTGGACTTTACATGATGTTTTTGCACACATGCATGTCAGAGGGTAATTCCTTGCTATGTAAAATAAGCGTAATAAATAGGATTTATAGCACACAGATATAAATTGTAAGAGAAATACCTAGGATCTCATCTTATGCAGGATGCAATGTACAGATCTTGTATTGTAAATGAAGATTTCAAAAACCTATGTGCTTGAGTGATATTTTTTTTTTTAATCAGCAGTGTCTAAACAGCTGCAGCATTTTTCTCCTGTGAGGCAGAAAAAAATATACAAAAGGTGGGAGATAAGTTCCCTCTGACTAGAGAACACATCAGGGGGTCAAGAGTGAAAAGGAGGAGAAGGAAAAAGGGTAGCAGGAGAGAGCAAAATGCCTTTAAATTGAAGTGTTAGAATCAATATTTCAAGTGGAATGCTAAAAGCACATCGGACGATCAAAAAAATAGCACAAGCGGTTGAAGTAGCACAAAGTCCTAGGAAAACATATACGGATCTGCCTTTCAGGGTGATCTGATTGCTTGCGGAGTATTGTCTGGAACAAAGAACTTTGAAGGACGTCTGTGTGACTGTGTCCGTGCCAACTACCTTGCTTCTCCACCACTAGTAGTTGCTTATGCTATCGCAGGCACTGTTAGAATAGACTTTGAAACTGAGCCTTTGGGTAAGTATTTCTTTACATCTTCTATTTCTGCATCTAATGCACACGTAAAGGAGGTTTCTTCACGTGCATTTCAGCATAGAAAACCAGTATATTTGAGGAGAAAGTGCAGTCATATTTAGTGTTGCTCATAGCTAAAGCAAAGCATTCATTTAACTGATTAAATTCTTTGCATATCTGGTACTATTGCTGACAACCTGAATAAATAGATACTTATAGTCTAATAAACAATAACACTTCATTCTTCAAAATCACTGTTGTTTAAAATCTTACTCAGGCACTGGCATTAATGGCAAAAATATTTACTTGAGAGATATTTGGCCCACCCGAAATGAACTTC
The DNA here is from genome assembly GCA_027560015.1 of Chloroceryle amazona. NCBI lineage: Eukaryota > Metazoa > Chordata > Aves > Coraciiformes > Cerylidae > Chloroceryle > Chloroceryle amazona. Next base: position 15,288 of record JANHFX010018262.1, on the reverse strand, counting down.
ACACAGTAGAGGAAGAGTGTGTGATATCATCCATGTTCAAGGAATTGAAAGAAAAAATGGAGGTAATAATGTTGTTCTGCTCTACATAACTTAAAGCTACACTAGAATGCAGTATTTGTAATATCTTCCAGATGAATATGATTGGTTTGTCAGTTATTGCCACTACTGTAAAAGAGGTCTCAGCTGAGATGGATATTTGTATGAAATAGTAATTCTTAAGTAATATCCAGTGAGGTAACTTGTAATATATAATAGAAGTTAAAAAGAAAATCACCAGTAAGTCTTTGGTTTCAGCCTGTAAATAGATTGTAAGTTAGTTTCTCTGTTCTTGTTAATTTTCTTTTTTGTAGAAAGGAAACAAACGATGGAACTTACTGGAAGCACCTGAGTCGACTTTATTTCCATGGGATTTAAAATCTACTTACATCAGATGTCCTTCCTTTTTTGATAAACTTGTAAGTACTTGGATCAGTCCACCAGATTACATGCATCGCATTTAAGTAAAGGGATAGCTATTCCAGTAAAGCTTTAATATTGAAGTAACAAATTTTATTATAACTGATATTTCTCAGTCTTTCAAATACTGTTTTTATCTCTGGAATGAGTGGAGCTTGTACATCAATGTGCATTCAGATATTGCAGATACGTTTTATGTCTCTAAGGATCTTGGAAGAAAAATGTTCCTTTTTTTTTAATTTGTATTTATTTATTGCTGTTGTTCCTCCCCCTGCCCCTTCCCTTTTAGGCCAAAGAACCGGTTTCACCACAACCAATTGAAAATGCCCACGTCTTGCTCTATTTAGGTGATTCTGTAACTACAGATCACATATCCCCTGCTGGAAGCATTGCAAGGAGTAGTGCTGCTGCTAAGTATCTGACCAGCAAAGGGTGAGGACTTCTCATAGTAACCAGCTTTAATTGTATCAGAGGACTGCTTCATGTGCCAAATAATTGATCAGCACTGTTGATTTCCTTTATAACTGCCTGTCTGCATCAAGTGGAGATTATAGACAGATAAGCAAAATAATAACTGTTCCTGACGTTTAAGTAATCACCTGTCTTGCTCTCCCTGCAGTTGCCTTTCTTGAAGTCTTTAAAGTTACAACAAACAGCTGAGACACACTCTTAAAGAACTTGTTCTTACAGCTGACATTGCACTAGCATCTGCTACCAAGTGCGTGCTGAAGCAAAAATAATTTACTAATTTACAAATTGGGTGACTGATCTTCTCTTAATGTGAGGTTAATCACTGTTACTGTCACTGGCTTTGAGAACAGTCAGTGCACAGAACAGATCAGGAGCTCTAGAAACATAGTTAAAAAAATGAAGCCTAAGTTTTTATAAAATAATGTGATTGGTCCCGTAACATATTTCTGCTTGGCAACCTGCAGCAGTAGTGAGTGCCTCTCACCTCTGCTGACATTCTGAAAAGACACTGAACGCAGTACAGTACGGAGCTGCTATTCATTATCACACCCCTACTTAATATTTTGGAAATTATATTGTTGTATTTTATTGCAAAGATGTAGTATTATTACAGTGGCAGTGAAGCATGACAAAATAATAGACTGTGGTATGGATTCTTCTTTCTAAATATTGTGCTCAGTCTGAACGAGTAGTGTTGCGAGAGAGAAAGAATGGGCCTTTAAACCCAGGATGGTGGTTGGACTTATGCATAAAGCTCTCGTTTTGATACCATGCCTGTTAATAAATGTGCTGGTAGAGGTAAGAGGATTAGTGAACAGGCTTGTTTCCTAGAACAGTCTCCTCCTCATAATTCTTCTGTAAGTACCATACTGCTCATAACACTTAATAATAAAATCATAGAAAATGAATTTAAAATTGCAGCTTTCCTCTTGATAAATCTAGCAGTGACTTATGCATTTTGTTCATGTTCATATTTATAATTAGGTGTGTTGGATAGTTTTTTACATCTTGCACTGAAAAACTTAGATACGTTGCAATAATTATAAAAATCATAATACCACTTTAAACCAGATTATGTTTAATTGATTCTCTTAATATTCTTTGTATCCTAGACTCACGCCTCGCGAGTTCAACTCTTATGGAGCTCGAAGAGGTAATGATGCTGTGATGACAAGAGGTACATTTGCAAATATCAAGCTTCTGAATAAGTTCATAGGAAAACCAGCTCCTAAAACAATTCACTTTCCATCAGGACAAACGGTAAAAAAATAATTTTCTTGCATAGCTACTCTGAAATTGTGATGCAGGTTTAGAACTCACTCAAGCAATTTCACTTTGTTCCACAGCTAGATGTGTTCGAAGCAGCAGAGTTGTACCAGAAAGAAGGCATCCCTGTAATTATTCTAGCAGGAAAGAAATATGGACTGGGTAGCTCAAGAGACTGGGCTGCAAAAGGGCCTTTTTTACTGGTACTGCTGGTTTGTTTGGTTTTGGGGGGTTTGTTGTTTGTTTTTTTGTTTCCTGGATATATCTGAAAAAATGTTTAGTTTTGGGCATGAATGTGTTTTGAAACTGTCCTCAATCTTGAATATAATACCACATTTGGTTTTTAAGGATGTCACAGTTTCTCTGATAGAATCTTTATAGAAAAGAATCACTAGTCAGGATAAATCTGAATTTCTTTATTATGTAACTTACTGTCTAAAACTGCAGACTTTGAGATAAATTAGGCATTAATCTAGTGCTGACCTCTTTTGCATCTCCACGGGATATTAAATCAGACTCCAATAGCTATATACTTATACTAGTACTCTGAATACATGCGGAGTCAGCTCTTTATTCATGTGGAGTAATGGAAGCAACTACGTTTGGTCTGGGATTTTCTGCCTGGTAACTACCACATGGTCACTCTGTTTCATATTGTCTCCTCTGGCTTAATTGCTTTCATCTAGCTATAAAGCTAAAAGATGTTACCTGCTTACTTATAAGACTTAGACAAAGTGCTCTCTTTACTCTTCAGTTTTAATTTAGACATAATATGTATTTGAGGCTTACTTTTTGCATTTCACTCTGACTATTGTACTGAAATACAAAATCACTTCTATTTCTGCAGGGTGTTAAAGCTGTCCTAGCTGAAAGCTATGAGAAGGTTCATAAAAGTCAGTTGATTGGAATTGGCATAGCTCCACTACAGTTTCTTCCCGGGGAAAATCCAAGTACCTTGGGTCTCACTGGCAGAGAGCAGTTCTCTATATTGTTCCCTCCAGAGCTGTCACCTAGAATGACTTTGGACATTAAGGTACCTTTACAATATTTAACTTTTCCATTGAATGTACTGATGATTTAAAGCACAGAAATAAAAGATAATCCTGATGATTGAAGGGGGGGGGGAGACTTAATTATCTTTGAAAGCAAGTTTATAGTGTTGCTTGAAGTTTGTCATGGCTATTGAAGTTTCCCAAAGTACATCTAAACATGTTCTTTCGATGCCTTTTTTTTTTTTTTTTATGCAAACTGAAATTCCTGATTATTCTTGTGGGCACTGTTTTCCCTGCTCATGGACACTATGAGGGTAGAATCAAGTCTTGTTTCTTGTTCGGGCACTTTTAAAGACAAGGATGCAACTATTTGAGAGAGGCTTCAGCTTTCCATTCTGCGTAAAAGAATGGTATGCTCATGGTAATTTGCTGCGCCATCTTAGAGAAATGGCTTTTTCTTTGCTATCATTGGTACATAGTATACTCCCAGCTGGATCTAAACTGTGCAGTAAAATAAGCCTTCATTCTGTTCCCAGTAGTGTCTTGGATCTGCAGTGGCAGATAAGCTGGCTGATTTGCTTGTATTTAAAAAAACTTGGGGTTAGAATGTTAACTGAGAATAAAATAAGCAAGGTGACGTTACAGCAAAACTTTTAATTGGTCTCTTTCTTTTGCTTTTGTTTTGAAGACAAGCACTGGGAAAGTATTCAGCGTGATTGCCTTGTTTGAAAACGATATGGAGATAACTTTATACAAATGTGGTGGAAGTCTAAACTTTGTGGCTCGAAGATTCTTATAGTAGCTACTGACTATATGGGTACCTTGCATAACTGGTAATTCTGAAAATGCCTTGTGTGAACCCAGGAATCTGTACTGTGGAACTGCAAACAGTCCTAGTGTGCTCAAAGTTACTTCGTCCATGGATGTAAAAGATTGTGAATCATTGTAACTGCAACAAGATCCTTCCTGATTTTAAATAATATTCTAATGGTGCTATTAAACATTGCTAAAATCAACATGTGTATTGTGGCAGAGAGCTGTAAGTATGGAGGGGATGTTTTATCAGACCATTTTGTAAATAAACTATGCGAAATCTGAAACTGATTGTGCTGAAAATTATTATGTAAGGTGATTTTATGCAGTTGTTTCCACTCGTTTTTTGCATCTCAACCTGTGTATTGCTGTTTGTTGTTTTAAGGGTAGCAGATAGTATGGAATGTTAAAGTCCAGAAGACTCTTTTTCTCGTTTGTTTGTTTGCATCCATAGCTTAAAACAGCTACTCAGTTGGGTTTTTTTGTTCTTTAGCTTATGGGCTGAAAATAAAAAAGCAGTCCCCATGGTACCTTGTATCACACAGATCATGACATTCTTACCTTCATTATGGGACAGTATGTATTTCATCTGGATCCAGATTTAAAACTGTTATGAAATGCTATGAAATATTGTATGCATAGCAGTATGGGAAACTCCTCTGCATTTAAAAAATGCTCATAATTTTGTTCATGCAGGGTAAGTGTAACACGCCAGCTTTTGGGCAAGCTGCAGTGTCCTTCAACTGAAGTTTGACATCTCTACTTCAAGGGATGTAGTTTGTCACTTATGAGATCAGTTCTTACTGTACTGTGTGCGATATCATTAGTTAAAATACCTCCCTTTAGTATTTTAACCTTTTAAAATATTTAAAAAACATTAGGACTCTGCTTTAAATATGAGCTATGTCTAATAAGTTATACTGACTTGTCAAATGTTAAATAGCCTAGGTAGCCATACTGCCTTTTAATGCTTCCTAATATGCTGTTAGTTTACAGCTCTCCCGAGCAAGCATCACGTTCTCTTGCTGAAGATCCTAGAATACTGAACAGATTTGGCTCTGGTGCCATTGCAACTTCTAAAAATTTGTCAGCATTTTGATGGTAAAAACCCCATTCCCTGTTTAATATTAACAGAAGGTGCACAGAGTCTGCAGAAGTGCTTATTTTACCACTTAAGCACTACAGAAATATGAGAGATTTTGCTTAAGACTTCTTTTATTTTTCCTCTTGGCAACTGTTGTCTTATCAAAACTTTCATGAGGACTATATTAGCTTTACTGTATGTGCTTTCAATTTCATAAGCAGACACTAAGCTAGTTGACTTGCAAACTAACAGTTTGAATGGTGATTCAAATCTTTAAATAATATGTTTCTGACATTCCTTAAAAGGAAAAAAAAAAAGGCATAGCTATTACAATATGTTGTTTTGGCCAGATTGAGTTCACTGGCATAAATTTTGATACACCTTTTTTATTTTACTGTACAAAGTTCCCTAAAGTTTGAAAGTCTGTATAACTTGTTTTTATATTTCACTAGTTTTGCTCTGGTTTTCTTTCAGTCAAGATGGAAACCATTTCAGTGACTCCTACCATTTATGGGTGATAAATCAACACCTTTTTTGAATGCCAATGTTTAACTGAATGCTGAATTGGCTTCTGTTCTGTGGTACATTTTAGTTAATTTTATCCAGAGTTACTGAGCAGATTTCTTGTACAACCATATCTAATACTATGTTGGGTTTTTTTCCCCAGCTCAAAGGTATATTCTTGATTTAGTTCAAGAAAATGCAGGTTCATTATTGGGAAACAAATGCGAATTTAGTGCTGGCACATAATGATGCCTTGTGGAGAATGATAAATGGAAACACAACTACAAGCCTCTTTAAAACCTGTGTTAACTGCTAATGCTTGAGTGGAACACAACCTCCTGCCCTCTCTAGTGCAGTAACACACTCCTTACTTCAGGAGGAGACAGCGATCCAAGACATGTCAAGGTAAACGAGTATTGTCAAGTGCAATTTCAAGGGATGTGACTTATCTGCAAGTTGTTGCCAATAAAGCTGGTCATCTTTTAAGAGACACAATAGGCTTCATTACCATAGCAACTGCTTTAACTCTGCTGCACTCCTATGTCTTCACATCAATGAAAGAGCTTTTCAGCTGTGCTTTGGCACAGTTGTTATTCAACTTTAGGTTCCTGCTATTGCTGCTGTGGTGGGTCCAGCCCTAATATGCCTAAATCAATAGCATCTTTGTGAGCCATGCAGAGGGACTCCTAACCCTTAAGAGCTGTATGCCTGAAGTGTAGTGGATGCTGCAAGGAACAGCACTGCTCACATACCCAGCTCCTGCTTCTCACATGGTAGTGAACTGCTGCTGAAGGTAATGCTTTCCTGAATAACCCCTGTAACAATCCTGTCCCCTCTCCCTCCTGCAGCAGTGATCATTGTGAGTCCAGTTCCACAGCCTGACAGCAAAGGGAAGACACGTAACTTTGGACACACTGCTAGAATCTTAAAAGCTTTAGGTGGGCAGGAGTGACGTCTCTTTTCTGGTAGTGGCAAGATATGGTACAGAGGATTGCTGTGATCACACACAAACCATTGTTCAGTTAGACCTCTTTATAGTATCTTAAAGCATAGGAGGAAATGTACTTTTTTGAAGAGTGACTGTGTTAGATGTATTTATCTTCTAGACTTCTCTCTCCATTTTTGAATTTTGGGGGAAGAATCTGTTCCAATTTTTCTAAATGTTTTCTCTCCCTGCACCTTTCTTCCTCCCCCTCACAGACTACACAGCTTTGAGTTAGTGTTGATGTTTATACATTTTACACTTAAATATAAGGACATGAAACTCTGTATATTAATCATATTTAAGCAACTGCAAATCAATGTCTACTGTTTAAAGCCGACAGAACAGTGTGCGTTTTAAGTTCAGTAAGTATTGTATAGATATATCTTATCTTCAGTTGATGACAATTGTGCATAAAATGTTACTGATGCTGTAAATTATTTTTAATAAAGAAAATTGAATGACGGTTCTTGTATGTTACCATCTACTTTGCATAGATACTATGGAATACACTTAAAACGGTGCTGTAAGTATGTATGAAAGGGTGGGGTGAATAAGGAAAAGGATGTAATCACATTTTGTTTTCTCGTTCTATAGGCAGGCTTTCAAAGCATGTTTAGTTGGTGTAGAAAGGTTTTCTATGTTAGCTGAGCTCCAGATATTGTTCTGGATATTAAAAATATATAACATGCCTCTTGAATAAACTTTTTTCTTCAGGAAAATGTCTACTTTAAATTAGAATCTAGATCTCATGTAGAATCTCAATAAAAGCATGTGTTGAAGCAAGCTCTTGACCATGGCTACAGTTAAGGCACATAGAACTTTACAGCTCTGACAACATACACAAAATGATGTGGCTGTGTCCAAGGCTGACCCACCTCTGAAGACTCACTTTCAGAAGAGGCATTAGACTTATATTCAACAGAGAGGTACTGAAGTATTCAACTCTTACCTTTCTTCCAGGTAATGAGAGAGGTCAAAGTACAACCTTAGACCTGTGTGTGCCCAGAGCATGGGGCAATCCAGAGAAGCATGGAAGCCTATAGGTCTTCAGTCCTAGCACTACTCTCTGGAACCTAAGGCAGGACTAAAGAGATACAAACTAGAATGCATCTTGCAGTTCTGTTGTTGTTTTTTTTTTACAGGGAGAATTAGTTCTCTTTTTTTCTGTAGCCTGCTACCTATCTTAGTCACAAGCATAGCGAGACTGCTTTCCTGCTATACACATTTTGTTCACAGAACTAAACTGTCAGCCTCAGAAAGCAGGAGAGGGAACCCTAAGTATTTCTTTTTCTTCAGCTCTTTTAATCATGAAAAAACTTGCTTACATGATTTGGGTGGGGCTGTGAGGGAAGCATTTCAAAATATTTATTAGTTGTTCAGTCAGTTTTAGTAACATCTGTTAACTGAAATTGGGGGGATTCCAAGGAACTTGTTTTTGTTGCAGGGAGATATAGTTTCCCTCTTCTAAATTCCCTATTGGATTAAAATATTTTCTGTTTACTGTCCATAATATTACAAATAAAACTGAAATATCATGATGTAATAGGTAACCGGGGATAATTTGCTAATCAAACAAGTTAAGCAATGTTTGAAGAAATTGTTCTTTTGCACCAGAACATCCATTTGGGCAAGAAGACGACCATAAATACATTATCTTAAGCAATACTGTACTTCTAAGGTTGTTATGACTACTGGTTAAGAAATGAAGTATCGGTTGTCCAACTTCTCTATCAAAAGGTGCCTGCAGCAGAACAAACCTGAAGAAAAACCAGACCCCAGGCGAAGAAGATGGAGTGTTTCGAAATCAGCACAGATCATTAAGAAAGGACAAACAACCACCTAACAAAACAAGAACATTCGCAATGTACTATAGCTTGAAGAAGGGACCGGCTGTATAATGAGGAGGGGGACTTCTTGAAAGGATATAAAAAGGGGTTTGAAAATCTGCAAGGTGCGGACCGTTGGTGGAGGAGACTCCCCGGCCGCCCAGCGCTGCTTTGCTCATTTGCCTCAAATAAATTTAAACTTCAAAATTATTCTTGGTCTCTTTGACTATAACAATGACAGGTTTGAGTTTACTTAAACAACTTCCCCCCTCCCCCCCCAGTAAGCCTTTCCTCCATGCTGTTTTCTTCAGACTGCCTAGGGGAACCTCACACTGCAGTTTATTACTATTTTTATTTTTTTTTAATTGGGAATTTCAGAAGATATATACTGATCTTGAAAGTTAGTATTTGTGGGGGAGTGAGGTTTGTAATTATTTTCATTAAGTCTAAAATTCTCTAGCGGTGGATCGAGTGTTCCCAGTCTGAACTCTGTTACAGTCCAAAGGACATCCTCAGAGATGTCTTAGGTTTGTGACACGTAAATGCTCTCCAGTCAAAACAGTCAATAGCTTTTGATCGTGTGCGCTGATAAAAGGATTTAACCACAGACTGCTCAAATGTAAATCTCCATTTCTCTTGATAGCAGTTCTAGCACTCGTTTTAAACAACATTCTTCATCAGGGACATGAAGCTGCGCCGTTCCCTCCCCCTCACGCTTCGACTGCAACCACCGCGCAAACGGGGGGGGATGGGGTGGGTGCGTGTGTACGCTTCCTTCCCCTTCGTGCTGTTCCAAAACAAAACAGTACAGTGGTGCATTGCACAGCCTGCAGCTGTGCGTGTGTCCTGCTCTGCGTCCATGTGTGTTTGCTCTGTGTGTCTGGCCGGCGCCCCTAATCTCGGGCGGGCTCGGGCGCACTGCTCGCGGAGGGGGAGTTTCGGGCCAGGCCCGGGGGCTGCCGCAGAGGCTCCTGCACAAGCAGCTGGCGGAGCCGGAACCGGGGCGCTGGCGGGACAAAGGTTGGCGCGGCTCCCGCGGAGTCCGAGGGTCGCTTGTTGGCGAAGGAGGAAGGCCGAGGCTCGGCGCTTCCAGCAGCCCGGAGCGGGCCAGAGACGGAGCGAGCGAGCGGCTGTAGGTTTGTGCTGCATTTCATAACGTAGGAATTCTGGAGGCTGTGACTAGGCGCAAAGACTGCCTTTGCTTTAACGTTAAAGATCTACTAATGTATTTCTTGTCCTTTGCAGGCACGAATTTAGAACTCCCAGGACAGGGATTCCGCAACAGTGTTCCTTACGAAATCATCCCTGATTAGCAACGTATCAGGTTTGGCTGCTACTGGAAATTAGCTAATAAACCCACTCCTAGTTAATAAGCTTTTCACATGTACTTGCTCTGAACAGCTTTTCACATGTACTTGCTGTGAACAGACTGAGTGCATCTTTTCAGAATTCTTTCCTATGGGGTGCTACAGACTAAGTAGTTAACAAGAAGCCATGGTGTAAGAAACCTGGGATGCCTTAGTGAGTTTTCTCTGCTTGTTTAATAAATGTAGGAAACTCCTTTCCAGTGATTGAATGCGGTTTGTTGCAGCAATTATTGCTTCTGATGTCAGAATACAGATAAAATAATCCAGCTGCTGTTTTCTCTTAAAGACGCAATGTCTTCTGGAAACAACTGTCAAGCCCAGATATTGACCAAACCAGCACTTGGTGAAAAAGAAGTGACTGAATTGGTTGACCGGGTGTTTGGATTAAAGGTGTCTTGGATCAGACCGCTCCCCAGCTATGATGATCAGAATTTCCACGTGCGTGTCTCAAGAAACAAAGGTGTGGCTGAAGGTGCTGATGAGTATGTCCTCAAAATCACCAATTCAGAAGACAGCCAGGAGCCTGACCTCATTGAAGCACAGACCCAGGCCATGATGTTTCTCAGCACTGAAGGCTTTCCTTCAGCTACTCCTTATTTTACAAATGATGGTAATGTAATGTCTCTGGAGTCAGGAGGTGAGTAATTATGAGCACCTTCACTGCCCTACTATCACCCTTACCTTGGCAGTAGCTTAGTATGTACTATGCTATATATATATTTTAAAGTAAAACTCTAGGTTTAATTTTAAATGTTAGGGGATAGTTATCAGGTGACCTGCATATTCTGCCATCATAGTCCAAACTTAAAATACCAGAAATTAAGCAAGTGGAAGAGACTGATAATTAACTATAAAAACACTTAAGAAATAACATCAGTATAATCAACTAGAGAAGACATTGATTTGACCTGTTCATGCACAAGAAAAAGAAAAAACACTTAATTGACTAACATTAATAATTATTTGCCTACAGAATAGTGTAAAATACAGTTATAGCCCATTTGATATCACAGGAAATTATTTTAACAGCACTTGGAAGAAAAACTCTGTTGACATTTTGCTTTTATTTTCACATAAAAACTGTGATTCCTGACAACTCCTACTGAAAAACTGTGTGAGTGCTTCTGGGCACGGGAGGAAAGCTGTCGTATGCAGAATTAGTGCCCAGCACAAGGACTAGAAGTCCTTGCAGAGTGCAAGGGTATTAAGGTTTGCACATCATCGTGCAACATTGTGGTTAATTAGGTCTTTGAATGGACTCCATTTTATCAGCTACATCTGATGACTGCAATAAATTTTTTTTGCCTCTTGCATTAACTGATACTCAGTAGCATATATTGAAGTGACTGAGTGTGTCTCTCTTTGCTTATTAGGTACTGGACCTGGGAACAAAAAGTATATGGTCAGGCTGCTGACTTACCTGCCAGGTACACCTGTAGCAAAAATTGCTACAAATACACAGATTTTCTATGAGATCGGTAAGCTAGCTGCCAGTTTGGATAAAGCTCTCTCAGAGGTGAGTTTTTTCTTGCTCCTATAGCCTTACAAACTTCTTCCTCAAGTAATTTCTCCTCTGTGTTTCTTGTTGTGTTTTCTGTCTGCTTTCCTGATCTGCAAAATTCAGGCTGATAAATGCAGGTGTCAGTTTAACTCATCTTCCAGGTGCCAGCCACCAAGCTGGCTGTTACTGAAGTATTTCCTTGAGTAACATGATACCAGATGGTATTTGTGATCCTTTTGCAATGCATTTTTGTACCATGAACAGGGAGATAAGGATTTATTTTTACTTATGCAACACTCACCCATGTAGTGTTTAAAACCTGGTAAAGAAGGAGAATGAACCTTAGGGTGCCCAAATTAGAAGCATGTGAAACTTGGTTTTAAAGCATTTTGTATAGTGTCCATCGGGCACAGATGGCAGAGCTATTATTTTGAATTCATTTTGACTTGCTCTCTTTCTCCTGGTCATTAGGACTGTGACCACTGAACGCTGGTACCAGTTGGTTCCTTCTCTACAATGCCAGCTGTGCCAAGGAACACAGATTTGTGATGCTTCTCTCATTTACACCGCTTCCAGTCAAACAATCTTTATGCAAAGTTCTTTATTCTGTAATTATACAGGATAATAAAGCTGATAAATCGGGAAGTGATTAAGTTTGATCCATGAAAGAACACTTTCATTATTTATTGCCTTTCATTCACTTTTCCATCTCAAGTTCTGGCTGCTGGCTTCATACCATTACGAAATGTGAATTGCCATTCAAGAGCATTTTTTGATTGGGAAAGATAACTTACTGTTGCCTTCTAACACTCTGGTCACACTCTTGCAATGCAATAAACGCAATTTATATAGACAGCTCGTCTCAAAATATGCCTGTGACTTGTCTGGCCAAGGAGAATATACTTGATGAGAAAGCAGATTTTGCTGGAAAAGACTCTTTGTGTCCTTAACATACAGATTATCATCTACCAAGGTTTGTCATTTAACAGAAAGAAAATGACAGTCATTACTGTCAAAAGTTCAAAATATCATTGACACTAGAAATAGTACCTAAAGTATTAAGTTTTCTGATGGCAGCTCAGGAAATACAGCCTGTCTTTTCTACCCAATTAATCCACTTTGTCAACTTGACAGTCAAAGCAATGTGCCATGCTTTGGTTTGTGCATAAGACAGTATTCCACCAGTTTCCCCAATGGTGTCTCCTTTTGCTTGGTTGTGCCTTGCGTTGCTCAAAATAGAAATAAATTTATGGCTGTAAAGCGACTGTTTGTGGCTTTACAGTAATAAGGGCTCATGACTTTTTATTACCCTTCACACACCTAGTAACCCACTTACAGTGTGCTGGAATATCTGATTTGTGCTGTGAGGATTGCAGTGGTTGCCTGTTTGAGGACAACCTGCCTACTGATGTGGTGCTTTATGCAACATCAGGGGTCCTGTATTGTGATTTTTGGTTTAGGTTTGACTTTGTTCCTTACTTTTTCATACATGGTTCCAGTTTTGACTATTGTTTAGCTATCTTTAAGAGCTTTAATTACAAGCATATGTTTATTTTTAAGCTAGCTACCCTTATAGGGTAAGTATGGCATGCAGTGGGAAAGATGATTTTCTTTCTTGTATGTCACTTTCCAGACTACCTTTTTCATTTGCTATTGAGAGAGAGATTAAGGACCTTGTTAGTTTAAAATATTATCTGTATGTACAAAGGCAAGTTTTCATACGAATAAAGCTCTGTCTCCATAAAGTATCTCCATAAAGTGCTTCTGCCCTCAGGATGTTTCATGTACCAGCTGATCTTAAGGCTTGTCCCCAGAAGCTGCCACCTTTAAACACACAGAGTGTGCCTGTTCCCAGCAAGCCTGCAGGTTTTGTGTCTCTCCTGCTCTGGCAGCTTTCTGTAGTGCCAGCTGTGCAATCCAGGTTCTGCCAGTGTGGGACTCTGGCCTTGGCAAGGCCTCCCAAGTTGCTACATAATGTCACCTGACAGGCAGTACCCATTTTAAATTATTTCAGTGATAAATGACTTAAGATAATCTTTGTACCTAAAAAATGATGAAAAACCCCTCCGAGTTGCATGCAACTATTAAGACACTTGCCTTCATCATTCTTAAGGTTATTTTACTTTATATAAAGCAATAGCCAAAGTCATGGTGCTTTTCAATGAGTCTCATTAGGAACCTGTTAAAGCCTTTATTAACTTTTGAGTCAAACCCTTTAATCATAAACCCAAGATTTTAACTTATGACCTATTCTATCTTGCGCTTTTTCCAAAGAAATTCCGTCATCCATCAGCAAAAAGTCTGCATAGAGGTCAGTTCATCTGGAACCTGGCAAACGTTCCTCTTCTAGATCGGTACATTTATGCCTTGGGCCAGAACAAACATCGTGAAGTTGTGGAACAAGTTATTGAGCAGTTTAAATGGAAAGTAATACCCAAGCTAAGCAGTTTTCGAGCCTGTGAGTATTTTCTTCTTATTGTAATTACGTTGAACTGACACACTGAAATTTCTTATAGGGGTTTGGGTCTGTAGAGAAAGAAGAAAGAAAAAAAACAAAGTAAGTCTTTTTTTTTCCTAAGGTAGACACATGCAAATACTGTGCTTGAATGACCACAGCACAGAGTAGGCCAGGAGGAATGTGCTGCCCAGTCCAGTTCAGCTTTTCATCTTTCTGATGAGTTTGCTTCTAGTTAATGTGATGATTTTCATGCTGTTATATCAGCTTAATAAGAATATACTAGTTCCAGTCATAACTGCCCAAATAACTATTTAATCCTATTTTTGGAATTCATCTCATATTGATGTTGATGATAATTTGACAATTTGATTTGAAGACTGCTACTCTGTGTTTGGAAAACATGTAGCATATCCCAGGTAGTACCACGCCAGAGTATGATCTCATAACGCTTCCTTTATCAGTTGCTGTCTGGTCACCTGCTAGTGGAATGGAGCTTCCTAAGGAAGCAGCAAGGCCATGTAAGACAACACTTGATGCTGAGGGGAGACCAGTATGGTTTTGTAGTTGAGTGTTAGTTTGAGCCTGTCTGCATCTTTTCAAAGCTCTTTCACTGAGAAATGGAGAAAATAGTTAGATTCTGCTGTTCAGTAGTTATTAATCACTGTTTGTATTTCTTTTGTGTTTAGGTATCAATCATGGAGATCTTAATGATCACAACATTCTAGTGGAACCCTCTTCTGATTCCCTGGAGAATCCTCAGTATAGAGTGTCTGGTATCCTGGATTTTGGTGACATGAGTTACGGGTGTTATGTATTTGAAGTCGCAATAGCTATCATGTACATGATGATTGACAGCCCAGATCCTCTAAGTGTTGGAGGGCATGTTCTGGCAGGATTTGAAAGTGTCCTTCCACTCACAGATGAGGAGAGAGGTGCCCTTTTTCTATTGGTGAGTGGGAGGTTTTCCCAGTCCCTTGTCATGGCAGCCCACACCGCACTGCTGTACCCAGAGAATAAGGAGTACCTCATGATCACAGCCAAAACCGGATGGAAACACTTAATGAAAATGTTTGAGGTGGGCCAAGAAGCGGTAGAGAAGACATGGTTTGAGACGGCCAAAGCGTATACGAATCACACGCCTGCTGAGTAGCTCAATGGCTGCTGAGGTACCCGCGCGGTGACACCTGACTATCGCAATAAAGGCGTCGCTGCCCGTGCTGGAGCGCGTCCCCCGCGGTGTGTACGCGGACGGGCGGGCACGATGCGAGATGGGGGGGCGGAGTCTTCGTCTTGCTCAGGGGGTCGGCCCAACCGCAGCGGCTTCCCGCGGGGCGGCAGCTGCGGCGGGCGCGCGGAGAAGGGTATGTCGCGCCGCGGCTCTGACGGCGGCGAGGGGAGGGGTACGCTGCCGCCGTCTCCGCCTAGTCCGGCACACGGCATCGCGCAGGCGCGGCGGGCAATTCCGTCGCGGCGTTGAAGGTTTGGGCGGCGCGGCAGGGAAGCGTGCCAGGGGCTGTGAAGGCCTCGTGGGAGGCCGGGACCTAAAAGGGCAAACGTCTCGTCCT
>JANHFX010018260.1:0-30351 GCA_027560015.1 Chloroceryle amazona | reverse complement strand
AGTGCTCAGCTTCCTGTTTTGCTGTGTTTTTTTTGGGGGGGTGGGGAATGGTGGTGTGTAGGGGTGGATGGTGGGAGGTTGTAGGATTCTTGGAGGAGAAACTGAATTTGCTGCTGAGAATGTTGATCAGTATAAAGGAAGAAACTTTTCTGACCTTGTTAATCTCAAGGTGGGAGGTGAGGAGAGAAACCTGTTACTATCTTCTTTTTGAAGTACTCGAACAGTTATGAAGTAGAATTGTGGCTTTTGCACAATTACCTTAATCTTATTTTGAGACCATTTTGACGCTCTTTAACTGGAAGATAATATTTTGATGTTCTGTTCTTCCTGGACCATTGAAAATCTTTACTGCAATGCATTTGACTTCTGTAGCATTTGCAGACTTTCAAGTTTTGGAGAAGGAGAGAGGGGAAGAGGGGCCCAAGACTCAATTGTACTTGCTGCTATCTGCCTTCTTGGCTGATCTGAGGACTCTCAAGTACTGTGATAGTTTAGAAAGACTAAACTAATGTTGGTTTGCCTCCAGCTTCAGTACCTAAGTCCAGGATTGCTTAATCAATTTAATTTGCAAGTCCTGGTCATTAATTAGAAACAAAACCAGTAAACAATGCGTTTGTTGGCCACACAGCAACTAACACTAGCACAAAGTTAAGGCAGGAATGTGTGGCAGTGAGTGAGGGGAAGAGAGTAGTAGTGTCCTTGTGGCTTTTCTTGCCAACAGCCTGGAAGGTCCTGCTACACAGGAAAGGTAAAGGGATTAATTCCTTCCTTGATCTACTGGTAGTGGTTTCCTGTCCTGCAGTGTATGTATGTGCTGTTTTCCTGGCTGCATTACTTTGCCATACATAACTTAGTCATTCTTAAGAGTTAATTACTCATTCAGGGCAATAAGCAAGAGACAGTATGGAAAAGAGGAGGAAGGTTTTGGTGCAGGGAAAAGCTCTCAAAGGTTAAAGTATGTGGAGTCCAGCCACCACTCCATTCCTGCGTGCAGCAGGCAAAAACTTCTGAAAGAATACAAAGCTAGAGTTGTGTTTCAGTGGACTAGCTGAGGGCACAAAGGGATGGCAGCTTTTCAAAGGGTGCACACAGGAAGTGTTTTTGGAGTGGTGCATGTAGTGGAGCAAGTATTGCACAGAATGATGCATTGTAAATCTGATGATAATGTGCTTCAGCCCTAGAATTTGTAGGGCTCTTTTATGCCATTTAGCTGCAAGCTTCTTTGCAAGTGTACACTACACTGGAAGTGTAGTGCTTTGTGTAGTCCTGTTGACTGGTTAGAGCTAAATCTCTCATGGTAGCTAAGTTTAGATACTTAAACTAAAGAAGTGGGTATTCACACCCTATGTGATGTAAATTTTGGGGGCATTAGATCTGACAAAGGAGCATCTGTATTTTATTACTTGCAGAGTTGCAAAGTATTAAGTGAGTTATAGCCCTTCCTACATTTCCAGATTATGGTTTTTTTTAATCATGGTAGTGAGGTATCCATAGTTTTCCTTCAGAACAGGAATAAGTAGAAATACATTTATATTTAACTGAAACAGAGATTATGGTGGTTTTACCAATTCAATTGCCCCTTTGATTGTTATGAAAAAAAACCCAGGAGGACTTGATTACTCCAGCATGGTTTAGCCAATTTTTATCTTATGGATAATGCCAAAAGACGGCAGCCTATTTTATGGTGCATCCTACTAATCTTAAGGAATCATGGAATTTTGTCAGCATCTGAAAATCGTGTTCTCTATATTCTCCATGAAGTTCAGGAAAACGTTTGCTGAAGTGTAAATCCTGGAAATGGAGAAGACTTGAACTGCAAGATAAGCTAAATTTAGTGATGTGCTATACAACTGTTTTACCTGTTCTAGAATTTGCTAAATCTGAAATTTAGTCAGATTCATCTTTCTGATGTCTCTCTGAATCCTGTCTTTCAGTTAAGCCTTTCTTACTTTTGTGATCCTGAAGGACCATGTTTCCACATCTATAAGAAGGTGTGTGCAGATGCTATGTCAGTAGAACTTAGTGCTCTTGGATTCCTCTTCTGTGTGCTTAGAGGAGAGTTCTTTATTCCACTTATCAGTAGAGACAGTACTTTTCATCTAAGTTATACCTGCAAGAACGTGGAGCTGTGGGCTTTAAATAGTTATCCTCATTTTTCTTTGTTTTGAAAGGGGAAAGCTGTTGTCTATGTTTTGGTTTTGTTTTGTTCATTTTTTTTTTTAAAATAATATTAGCAATATGTATAAATTTGGACTATTAGTTTTTCTGGCTAATTGTTAGCCAAGAAGTTAATGGACTTTCCTTTGCCTTAGGCCATCAAAGAGAAGCTATGCACTGCTGCCTGTCCTTTATTTTAGTATGGATCAGTTTGGACACATTTACCTGGTGTTGTTCTGGTGTCTAGTAGCCTAGGAGCTTTCATGCAAGATAAGAGTGATATATTTTTTTGTTTATTGAACACTGTCCTGCTATTTGTATTTAACACTTAGAGAACAGTTCCATAATCCTCCTTCGGTGAAATTACATGCATCCCAGTTCTGTGGGTTGCATTATCATCTAGGGTTCTGTGAGCCAAAGAGTGCTGAAGACGGGAGATACCCTACTTTTAAGGCAACATCACTTAATTACCTTTTGTCAGCATTTGGGTAGTAAAGATGGAAACTTTTGCACTTGGATCAGCAGAGGAAGCCAGTGGTACACCTTCTGTAAATCCTGCTGTTTGTTTTCTTCCATGAGAAGATGTTTCTAGTCTTAAAAGGCATTTTGTAGGGATTCCAAAGTTCATTAGTGCTTGGTGGAGTGTGAATGTATGTATCCTACAATTGTGGGTGTATTGCTGTAATATTTGACAGCTTTGCACTTAGTAGTTTGTATTTTGAGAAAAGAAGAGAAGCTATCAGTGGTAACTAATACTTTTAAATAAAACACTAATAAGTAGATGATACCTTTGAAAGAACTGTTAGTTTATGGTGCTGTGTGAAGCTGTCCTATTATATATCTTATTTTCATTTTATATTCATCACAAATGCTTTGTAGTATTCTTTTTCATCATCTGGTTTTGAATTGAAAACAGGAATTTTTTCAGCTTGTCCCTATGACCTGGTAGATTATCTTGTCTTCTCATGGATGTTTCTGAAGTGGTTAAACCAAACGTCATACAGACTTGAGGCTGTTTGTTGTGTGTTGAACACTCAGCAGCAATTTAGTGGCAGTGCCAAGATACTGCAGTAATAACTGGTTTATGCTGCTCTCCTATCTCATATTACAGTCCTTTAGTAAGTAAGCTATAGTCAAAGTACCTGTTACAATTTTTGCACTGTTTCTGCAAAAGAAATGCTTATAAAATTACAGTAGAAATATTTATCATTGAGATCTTTTATGTCTTTGAGCTGTTCATGTATTTGGGATTGAACACAGTATATATAAAATGAGGGAAATTAATGGAAATAACATTAATCTCTGCCCTGAAAGAATCCCTGCCCTGGTCAGTAATGTAAAGACCTTGTCACTTCATTGTCTAATTGAGTGCCTACAGTTAGGCACGTTAGTCCAGCACACTCGATTGCAAAGTAACTCATGAGATTTTAGTAAGGAAAGTCTAACAATCTAAAAATCAGTGAAAATATCTGGAGTTTCAAGTCCTGGAATAACAGTGTTGCTTGTTGGAGAGCCTCATTCCCCTTTGTTTATTTCATGCAGTCTACTGCTGTCTTGGAAGGCATGAAAAAATAGCTTATGACATGACTATCCAAGCAGAAGATGGTAGCGGTGCTACCAAATGGAAGGAGAAAAAAGTGGGTGAAGAAACCTTAAAGTTGTACAGAAGCACAGGATCTGGTTATGAGATAGGAATCCAGTTCTCATTATGACAGATCTGCCTCAGTACAAGAATTTGATATCTGAGGAAGAAAAACCTTCTGTATCACAAAATCAGTTAATATCCTGAAAAAAAATAATGATCTGGTGTCTTCCAGGCATTGGAGCTGAGTAAAATTTTAGTGCAGATCTCACAGGTAATATTGGATGAATGTATGAGGACAGAAGTATCTGCTCCTTAATCTTCCCTGCCAGTTTGTTCTTTCAAGCATTCTTGCTAATGGCTTGAGTAGTGATTTGGATTCAGCCCAGTGAAACTGGATCCTTTCTTGTTCTTACTCCTTTTAGACACTTCTTCCTGTTTCATCTGTGTGATCTGTTTCTTTTGTGGTGACACAGTATTGTTTTAGGCACTGCATGGCAGCAAGTTGTACACTTGTGTAATTGTTCCCAAAAACATAGGGAAATAATGAATAGGTAATTTTAAAGGGCTGCTTATAGATCGGTGAGTACTTTGCTTTGATAACGCCCTGTTTCCAAGTAGCTATTTTTCTTTTGTTCCCTTTGCACAAAAGGTAACCACACAGTGTTTCATCTGGTAAGAACCTCTATTAAAGATTTCAGGTATTATTACAAAAGAATATGTAAAAGGTCTATTATGCAACTGCACCAGCAGTAAAACCCAAGCTATGTGTATAATCGCACTGCAAAGAGCAGGTCTTTCATTAACTACTAACTTTAATAGTGTTGAAAAATGATGGGTACTGAAGAGCTTTTTTGGTCTTTGAGAGGGGAAAAGGTGTGGTGTGTTTGTGTGTGTGTGTTTTGATTTCTTTGTTTGTTTTGTGTTTGGTTGTTTTGTTTTCCTCCAGCTTCATGGGATGCTAGATTCCCCATCACAACTTTTGTCCTGGCCTTCAGCTGCTGTATTTGAAAACTGAGAATTTGTCCAGTATTTTTCATGAAATACGCTCGTCCCTGTAGCTGACAAATCCTCACTAGTCGTATACTTGGATTTCCAAAGGCTGTGACTTCCTGTAGCAATTATTTAGTCCCTTACATGGAAACGGTCACCTGCTACTCTTTATTGTAAGATTTGTATAAAAATTGGCAACTCATGTTCATGGGTGTATGAATCAGAGGTCTGAATTAGTATTTAATAAAATGAAATAGGAGAACCCTTTTTTTCTAATTACATGATAGTTAATGGAATGTGTGAAGGCCTACTAGGACTGTCAGCCTGTCTTCATAGGAGAGGTTTTCCAGTCTTCTGATCATCTTCATCACCTTCCTGTGAACTCACTCTTAACAGGTTCATGGCTTTCTTGTGCTGAGAACTCCAGAGCTGGACACAGTACTCCAGGCGAGATTTCACCAGAATGGAGTAGAGCAGCAGAATCACTTCCCTTAATGTGCTTGTCATGCTTCTTTTGGTGTAGCCCATGATACATTTGGCTTTCTGGACTGTGAGTGTATGTTATTGTCTCATGTAGAGCTTTTCATGCACCAGTACCCCCAAGTCCTTCTCTGTGGGGTTGCTCTCAATCCCTTCATCCCCCAGCCTTTATTGATAATTGAGGATTACGCTGACCCAGGTGCAGGACCTTGCACTTGACCTTGTTGAAACCTCATGAGGTTCACGTGGGTCCACCTCTTAAGCTTATTGAGGTCCCTCTGAATGGCACCCTGTCTTTCAGGCATGGTGTTAAGGCTCCATATAACAGTAGAAGTGGGGAAAAAAAGAATCATGACACAAAATGAGAATAATTTATAGCTTTGAGGAGCTATTAATGGGCACAGTGTTGCACACACTGAAGAAGTAGAAGCAGTTCTAGCAGGATGAGCTAGCAGTCTTTCCAGGAAGTACAGTGTTTTAACAGCTGTAATTGAATAGCTGTTTAGAGGCGAACACACAAGTATTTGCTTCTTTGTCTCCACAGCTGGACTCCGCTTCTGCAGTGCCAGAAGTATTATCATTCTTCTCTAGTCTGGAAAATGAACACTATAGTTTCTTAGAGTGGTTTAGCATTTTGCAGAAACACCTGAGAATGGTATAGCAGTTTTACTTTGGTAAATGTGTAAAGCTGTAGGGTTTTTTAATAAAATTGTTACTTTCATATCTCCGAAGGATATGAAAAAAACCCCATAGTTCCTTTAAGAGCTAAATTGGGATTTTTTAGCATAAATTTGACATCGTAATGGAAATACTGTGCTGTGTTTTCTCTTATCCTATGCCAACAAAGATATTTAGTACAAAATTGTAATATATGTGAAGAAAGAAATAATGTAATGGCAATCTTGCATGTGTGACTGGAGAAAAAGAGTTCAGACTGGTGACCTGAGTCTTAATGACAGTTCTGACCTTTTCTTGTGTTTAAAGTATTGGGGAAGTATGATCATAAGTATAGTTATGAAACAGCAGAAGGTTTGAATCTTGCTTTTCTGGCTTATGGGAATATGCTTAACAACCTTTCTTCTCCCATCACTGTTGTGGTATCTCTTGTGCACACTTTTATTTAGAAGTGTTTCATATATCAAGACATAAAGTGAATTTAAAAAAAAGTTTATTTTGCAGTCTGTTTGAAGACCTCCTTAATGTCTGTATTGCTTATCTGAAAATAGCATTTTTCTTTGTTTTTGGAAAAACCCTAATAGCAGTAGTTCTTAAGTGATTTTTTTTTTTTCAAATTGTCTATTGTGCAGTGGTGATTGAAATTTTAATTATTTAAAGGTATAATATGCAAAATTATAAACAAGTTTTCATTGTCTGTTCTTGAGGATGTTATCCTTATAGCATCTTGAACTTCAGGCATAAGCATCCATGATGTCATTGCAGCTTTTTCTGCTAGAAAGTATATCTTAATTAATGTCTAGCTGAGTGTGTGGATTCAGACTCAGGATTGTCTCTGTGTTCCTTGAACAGTATTGCCATGATTCAGAAACTATACTTAAATTTTTCTGACAAAATAGCAATTTGATGTTATAGCCTGTTAAGTGGGGTCTTTCATGTGTTTTGTTTCCTCCCCACCCTAATTTTCAACTAGTGTCTTAAATCTTCTTTATTCTCTGGAGAAGTGAGGAGCTGTGCTTTCTAGGTAGCTTAGATCAAGGTATAGGAAAATCTACTTAATCTGTAGTGCAGAAGTTACTTTTGTATGTTTTGCGTGTCACACAGCACTTTGTTCTTAAACTCTTGGAACATGGACATCATTCAGGACTTTTTGTTGGTCACTGTTGAAGTGGCTCAGCATACATGCTCTGAGAGCTCATTTTGTTGGCTCTTCATATACATCATTGCTATTTTATTTCCTGATTGAGTATTAGGTTTTTCCCTTTCAGAGAAAGTTTAAGAAAGGGACATTCACCTATGTATTTATTCTCCAAATTAATGTTAAATGGTATTGCTAGAGCCCAAAGGTATAGAAATTCCAAAGGTTGTATGAGAATTTGGATATTGTACATTTCGGGTTTTTTGAGGGCCTTCTCCTCAAAAAAGGACCTGTAAAATTTCCCACTGTTATATGAATTGTCATTATTGTAAGACACATATCTAAAGGGCATTTCTTGGGAAATAGCTTGGCACAGCATTAGTGTTCCAAATATCACTAAAGCATTAATAGCTGTATATTACATTCAGAAAAAAATGGTTGATGATATCTTACCCTTATGTAGCCTGAAGCTGCAAGCTCTCTTGTAGACTTTCTTATTTCTGGTGCATATGAGTAGTGCTTCCTACAAATAAGTTCATTCTCCTCCCTACAAGGGGGGTAATAGTGTAAAGCTTTAGGCTTCAGATGACATGACATCAAAACTATTTTCACAAAACTTGCGTGCTTCCTTTCAAAATAATGTTCACTTAAAGTAAATGATAAAAAAAAAGGCTATTTGAAAAGACTGTGGTGAAGTTGAAAGGCATTTTTCCACAGCAAGGGGAGAAGGGAGAAAAGAAGTTTGCCTTGTGTATTTGTACAATTGATGATATGGTAGGAGTAGGGTTTCAGATAGGCTGTCTGCTCTGTGAAAATGAGGTTGCTGAATAGAAGCTATACAGTAACTATGTGTACTGATGTCAAGGTTAAGGGCTGGGCCACCCATGAGACAAATGACAGATTGCTCTCTATTAACCCCTCTCCTTTTCCAAAGGGAAGAGAAAGGGAATAAGGGAGAGAGACTTACTTCATACTGTTTATATCAAATCCATAAGAGGTGGCGTATCCTGGTCTGCATTAGAACAGAAGTAATTCTGTTCAGTGATTTTACTTTGCAGCTATGTCTCATCTAACTAATTGCACTTTCTGAAGTTAACAGCATATTTTTGCTGTTACTTTGGATGAGTTGGATTTTTTTCTTCTTTATAATGTAGTATATTAGACAGCATCCTCCAAGTTAGTTTTAGATTGTTCTCGATGAGTTCTGTGTACAGTCCATGGAGAGGAATTTGTTATGAACTTTAAGTAACTATGTCATCAGACAGCTTCTTCCTATGGTCCTTGTCATTGCCCTTCTGAATAGCATAATTTTTGAGTCTTAGCTTCTATCCCAGACTAGATGCTTGCCATTATATGAACCTTACTGTATGTCACTGTTAATGGAACACCGCCAAAATATTCAGAATACTTATAGTGCATAGACGTGCTAGGTTTTAGCAGCATTGATCTCTTTTTCCACCTGAAGAGTTAAATTTGGAGTATCTGTGTCCCTCTGGTTATGGGGAGCCTATGAGAGTTTTTTTGATCAGTGTTACTTCTAAAAGCTCATGTATGTTAGTTGAGAGAGTGTACTTGACTGTATGCTCTGCAAGTATTTGAATGGAAGAACTGAAGGCCAAGTAACTTTCCAAACTAGAAAATGTTGTGGAAAATTTGCCTTTTGGAGAAAGTATGCTGTTACTTGTAGCAAAGCTTAAAAATTGTTTTGAAAACAAAGAAGCTAAGAGTTAATTTATTTGTTTGCTAAGAAATCCAAAGCTTCTTAATTCCTAAGATGTACACTAAACATGAGAGATTTACTCTGTTCTGTTTCCTATTTGGTAGATTTTTTTTTTTTTCTTTTGAAAATCTCTTGACATTGAAGTAAAAAGATAACCTTTTCCTTTCTCCCACAGATCCAGACATTTAATGTTGAGGCACCATGCCAGACCGTGGAAGATTTAACAAATGGGGTTGTGATGGCCCAGGTTCTTCAAAAAATGTAAGAAATTGCTTGTCTAATGAATTAAATGCAGTTTTCTTATCTGATTGAACTGAAATGCACAAATACTGAAAAAAACCCCACCAAAGTTATCTGGTATTAGGGAAGAATGTAGCTTTTCCTATCCTTAGACAGTGCCTTAATCTAGAACATGACTAACATGTAATTTTTTCTTCTGTAGTTTTCAGATAACTATCTTAAAATAAAAAACAAACAAACACACACACAAAAAACTAAACAAAACAAAACAAAAAAAGAAACCCACAACAGTTTTGGGTTAGGCAGGTATTTATTTAGGTGTGAGTTTCCTGGAAAGTAAATTGGATTAAAACTATGTTTACAAATTCACACTTTAAAAAAATTGGAAGCAATGCAAGGTATTGGCCCTGATTACGGTTTGAAACTACAGTCAGTGTATCAGTAATTTGATAATGTCACATGCAATACAATTCTGTGATAAACTTAATGGAACTGTCAATTTAACTGTTTGCAGAGATACTATGTTCTTGAAAGGAAGTGAAGGAGTAATACCTGTTTCTCTAGATAATGTTTTTATTTTGAACTTGAAATAGGACAAAATGTGTTAAACATCTCAGTGTAATCTGGCATGATTGTGGAGACTACAGGTATACATCGTAACTGTAGCTATATGCAGAATTACTTATTCCCATAGAAACCGAACTTTTTATTGTTCATTGGCAAATGCTACTTAAGTTTCTAATGTCAGCAGTCCAAATTGAGCATGCCAGTTCTATGGACCTGTTTTTAAAAAGGATATGCTTTGTTCCTTTTAATATAAAGAGGGTACCATCTTGAGAGTAAATGCAGAATAAAGTTTTTTCTGTTTAATCTGTTGAGAATTAATACTGGACAGATACGAACACCTTCTGTTAATTATTCTATGATTTATGCAAGTCAGAAATATGAGATTGAAGGACATTTCTGGAGTGTTTAATTCAATTTACCTGCTCAAGGTAGAATCTGCTAGAGCAAGTTGCCCCAGGATTGTGTCCAGTCAGATTCTGAGTATATGGAATGATGGAGATTCCACAACCTCCCTGGGCTACCTGTTCCAATATTTAATTCCTCTCATGGTTTAAATAAATAAACAAAAATGAAACAAAAAGCAACCCCCAAAATAACAAACTGGAAAAAATGACCAAAACAGCCAAACAAAAAGCTGGGAGGTTTTTTCCTTATGCTCAGATGGAAGTACTTGTCTTTCAGTTTGTGTCTACTACCTTTTTCTGTTCTCTGGACACCACTGAGAAGATTGTGAGTGCATAAAGGAGGAGCCATCAGGTATTTATACACAGGACTGATGAGATCCCACTTCTCCTGTTGAGGTTGAATAGACAACAGCCTACACAGTCTCGCCGTGTATAACGGATGTTCCAGTCTGTTAATCATCTCAATTGCCCTTTACTGAGCTTCCTTTTACATCAAAGGTCTCTCTCATACAGGGGAACCCAGGACACAGAACTTCAGATGAGGTCTTACCAGAGCTGAGTAGTATTTCCCATGGCATTCTGGTAATGCTTTTCCAATGCACCCCAGTATGTGGTGTCCTTCTTTGCTACCAGGATGTGTTGTTGGTTTCTACCAAGCTGCTTCTCTGAAAAGCTGCTTACAACCAGTTGATGCCCAGCATATATGGGTGCGTGGAGTTTGCATTCACCTTTGCTAAAACACAAAGTTTCTGTTAGCCCATTTCTCTGGCTTGTTAAGGTCCTTCCAAATGGCAGCACAACTGTCAGGTATACCAAATACTCCTTCCAGTTTTGTCTTAGATGAAAAACTATATGCTGTTCCATCATTTAGGTTAATGTTAAAGCTGTTTAATACTGTTGATTCCTTGCATATGCTGCTAATGGATTGGCCTCCAGCTGGACATAAAGCTGCTACTCATGACCCTTTGAGCCTGGTGGTTCAACATTTTTCCACCTACCTCACTATTCACTTACCTAGCCCATGCTTCATCAGTTTGTCCATGAGGATGTTATCGTGATCCAGCAGTTTGTAGTGGGCACCTGTGACAAAGTCACCTATGGTGGTCATCCTGACTCAATTTCCCATCTGGCTCATCATCCATGCCAAGGCAGAATTTATGCATTCCTGCTGGTCTCTCACATAAAGGCATCTCCCTGTCACAGCTTTCCTAGCTTGTGCTTCTTAAAGAGCCTGTACTTATTCATGTCAGCAACCTTGTCACGTGGGTTATCCTGCCACATCTTTGTGATCTCAGTGAGACTATATGGCCTTGTAACTAAACACAGAGCTGTTTTCTCCTGATTGTTCTGCATGCTACATGCATTGGTGCACAGGCACTTCACCTGTCTTGCTGATCCCAAGAATGAGAGTTTTTCCTCCAGTGTTTTTCTGTTGGTCTTTCCTTATTTTTGTACACATGCTTAGTGTGACCTCACTTCAGCCCTGCTTCAGCAACAGCCTGAGAGGTATTTCTTGTTCACATCATCCCACATACTTGGTTTGCCAACAGAGTCCTCCACTTTGTTGCTTGATGTTTGGTTGTGTTTTCCTTCCTTTATTGTTCCTTGTTTAAAACTGTTCTTAACCAGCTTGGCCAGTCTGTTGACAGAGATGCTTCTGCCCACCATAGTCAGTTAGGTCCCATCTCTTCCAAGCAGTCCTTGATTCTCAAAGAGTGTTCCATGGTCACAGAAACCAAAACCCTGCTGCCAACACCAGCTCAGACTTTCCACTGTTTTAGTATCTGTTGTATACCAGCAAAATATGACACAACAATCGCCTACCCGAGTAGAAATGGATTTTCCAACCCAGTGTTTAAATCATCTCACTTGTAAACTCAATGTTCAGACTTCAGAAAACTTACAAGTGTGAAGGTAAATACGACATAAATTGGATACTGTTATTTTTTTTTTTAGTATTGGAAAAATTCCATTTTTTTCACATGCTGGAGTATAAAAAAGTTTGTGGCCATATAAATGGTGTGCTCAGTGAAATTCTGACCTACTATAAAGTTTAGTGTAATCATCTGTGAATCTGTTTTCAGAGCATTTAGAAATAAATGAATAGTGACATTTAATACAGGTACTTACGTGTCTTGAATTTCTTCTGTAGGGTACAGGCTTCACTTAACTTATTGATAGGCCAACAGTTGATAACTCTGTATGGACTGCACCATTCAAAGACTAATCAAAATTAGTTATAATCATAACATATATTGATAAAAATTAAAATGAAACTTAAGTATCAAAGCCCCCTCAGTAGCCTTACTGACAACTTTAGCCATGACTTGAAATACTTTCTTTCTGCCTTGATATTAAGAGAGGAAGATTCTTCCCAGATACTGTTTCCAGATGATGAACTACTGTTTTAAAAAGAGATGTATAATACAAATACTGCATCTCTGTAGCATGACTTTAAAACCTTTCTAGTAGCAATTGCCATGCTGACACTGAATGCAGGAATTCTTTAGTTTCCCCAGCTTTTATGTAATAACGATTAGCTAAGAAACATTCTTTTGCTATGCCCTAAGTAATAATTTGATCCTGACAAAATAGGTATTTGGCTTTCTTATGTTCTGATAGTTGGGCTTCAGTTTTACCATTTTGCATACGCTTGTGCAATGAATACATTGATTGTCATGCAGAGATTTAACAATAATATGGCTAAATTTGGACTGCATTCCCTTGGAGATAAACTTTGAGGTGCAGCAGCAAGTTGATTGTTGATTGTAAAACAGGAATTATAACATTTTGACAATTATTGAGGGAAAATATTATTGTATTATTGTGTGGTTGATTATTTTTTTTAATAACAGAAGGTGACTCCAGTTGATTTTTGAAGTAGATACCAAGTGTTACAGAACATGCAAACATTGTTTTCCTGGGCATGAGAAATCGGAACGTAGGGAAAGTACAGGGATCAGTGTTTGTGTAGTTGACTTCTGATCAGGAGCATATTGACAAAGCTTGTGTCAGTATTCTTTCTTGAAAACAAATAACACTGGAAGTGAAATAGTTCTTTTGCTTCTTCAGACAGATACCACAGGAAGAAGACTTAAGTATCAGGAAATGTTCAACAATATTAAACAAATTTAGGGCAGTCTTTTCTAATCTACTGTTCTTTTCCTTGGCAAGCACTGTCTCCCTCTCTGTCCCAAGTACAACCACCAAGAAAAAAGGTGTAGAAATAGATATGGGCCATACAGCTGGGTGACTGAGGTTATTTGGAAAAGTTTTGCAGTAACTTTAAATAGCAAAGAGCATAGCACCAAGACAGTGCAAAAATGTCCTTTGCAGTGAAAACTTGAACAGTTGTAGCTTTAGCTTTTCATGTTAGAGATTTTCACTCTCTCAACAAGTTAAATCTTCAAGGGACAAATGTATTGTCTTGACTAGAGAGACAAAGCTTAGATGCTGTTACTTTTATTTCATTGAGAGAGGTAAACTACTATTTTTGTAATTAATGTTCCTTGAAATTTGGGTGTCTGT
This sequence comes from Chloroceryle amazona, assembly GCA_027560015.1. Taxonomy (NCBI): domain Eukaryota; kingdom Metazoa; phylum Chordata; class Aves; order Coraciiformes; family Cerylidae; genus Chloroceryle; species Chloroceryle amazona. Next base: position 16,867 of record JANHFX010018260.1, on the reverse strand, counting down.
CAGTATAGCGGCCTTCCATTTAGATTTCTTCAAGATGTGTTCTTTGAGACCAGTAGTGAAGAGGAAGCTGACAGATTTTTGGGTGCATCAGGACTTTTTCTTTAGTAAACTAATTCATGTTTAAAAAATAATTGAAAGAGCACATTAATATATCCAGTCAGAATTTAAAAAAAAAAGTAAAAAGAGAGTTAACTATGAATAAAGAAAATGCAGTCACTGAAGAACTCAAATTAAGTGAGATATAGCATTGATAAAAAATAAAAAAGATGTTGGAGTGATCCAGTGATCTGGATGTATTTCCATAGGAGAGGAAAGATTGTATTTCTCCCTAAAAACTTTAGAAGTCTGAACTCTGTTGTTTTTTGGTTTTTGGTTTTTTTTTGACCTCCACCTTCATGGAAAGAGTCCATTATGAAGGCAGGAGATAATGGTAAACAAGAGGAAATTAAGGCAGTAGTTTATGATGTGGAACAGTTTCAAAGAGATCCCTAGTTCAGGAAATTAGTTGCTTTAGTTATAGAGAAAATTTGAGACGCAGAACTGTAGGATTTGTTGTCAGTAAAAGAAAAAAAGGAAGAATATTGCTTATTCATCTTCTGATAAAAAAATCCAAACAATTGTGTCAAGTGTGCAGAAGGGGCCAGCAGTTCCTTCCATTGTTCTCAATATTTTGTACGTGTTCTTAGTATTTTTGTGCTCAAGTTCACAGTCCGTTTGTCAGTTAAGGCCATTAATCAGAAGTAGAAACTTGTGTAGCAGAATTTTCTGTCTTAAAACTGCTGGAAGAGGCTGTGAGAAAGGAGTACAGAGGGAATTACCGACACCTTCAGAAGCTTTTCACTGACGTAATGTGGGATATAAAATGGCAGAAACCTGTGCTATGTAACCACGCATGAGCATTTTGGCTACTGAATCAGCAGTTAATAAACATTTGATGGTGAGTTCAGGAAGGACACTTGATTATAAAACCTTTGAGTGTAGGTTGAAGTGCCACTGAATACTACTGATAGCTGTTACCTGAGAGGAGGAAATTCTGCCTATGCTTTAGTTTATCTTTTTTTTTTTTTTTTGTATTATTCTGTAAAATGCACTGCTAATTTTGTTCAGATATGAAGGTTACTGGTCCCTGACTAGAACTGGTATGAAATACAGTAAGATAAGACACATATACACAATCAGTGTTGATGATTATCTTACAAGAGTAACTACTGGAAGCAAAAGAAAATGTTTGAACTGTCTATGAGTAGACTGTTTGCTTAAAATTATGTAGCTTATGCTGTTTAGAACAGGTATGTGTCATAACTTGCTTCTGGATTATGTCTTTTTTCTTCATGTTTTATTTTTCTTTTGTAGCCTTCACTGATGTTACTTACGCTGTCTCTGTCCATTGGTATTCCTAGAACAACTTAATTCCCTATTTTATACTATGGTTTTTATTTTTTCCTTTCATCCCACTCTGGACACTGTCTAGTACCAGGTGTCCCTCTTAATACCTCCTTTGTCTGCCATACTACCTCGCTAAATGGAAGAGTTTGTATATATTTTCATTTGTCATCTCTGCATTGTTCCCCACTTAATGAATTATCATTTGTTGTGTTGTATTTTGTATGTTTTAACAAATGCAGCACACAAAATCCATGCTTTTTTATATCACCAAGGGAGGGAAATTTTTGTAAACAGGCATTTCTTAAAGCAGCTTACTGTACCACTGTTAATATGAGTAATAATCATGAGTTATACTACATACTCTGTGGGTTGATTTTCTTCAGAAGACTATTTCTGTCTCTTGGCATCTATGATGTGGAAAGATAATTGCTTAAATAAAGGAAAATTTGCATGTAAAATAAGATGGTGATGGTATAAATGAGCACTGCTGAAAACAACATCACATGAACTGATACAGTATTAACAACAGCTTAAGTATCTTGTGCTCTGAAGAAAAGTCACAGTTATCTATGGTACTACTTAGATACTAGACAGCTGATATATAACTAAACCTGGAAAGTTACCCAATGTAAAAGGTTGTCCACTTGGTGGCTGGCAATTCCCAGAAGACCCATCTGAAAGATACAAGGGTGCTTTTTGAACTCTACCCCTCAGATGGAACCAAGTGAGGCTACATGGGGCTCCCACTCTTTATTTTATTATTATTTTATTTTTTTAATAGTGTCCAGATTGATTTTGCTGTGATTGAGTGAAAGTTAGGGAAATAAAGACATTTTGCAAGGAGAGTCATTTGTTTCATGTAAAAGCTGAACGTCAGCTGCCTTCATCTCTAGCAGATCTTGTATGTGTTCAAATCAATTTAATTCTTAGGTTTACCTATCTTCTGAGGGCAGAGGCCATTTGAAAGCTATGTGAAAACTTCTGTTTCAAAGACTGGTGAAACTCTGGATAAGACATTACTTTTCCTGTTTCATAGTTTAAGATTCTGTCATCTGTACTAGAAATGTACTCTTCTTGAATGGGAGTAATTTGGTGTTATCAACTTAATTAGTAATTAAAACTGTTCTATCTATATGTTTATGGATGTCAGGGGAAGGGAAATATGCTGTAATCTTCAACAGAGTCTGTAACAGAATGTGTACAAATAGCAATTGGGATGTGTCAGTAGAGCACTGCTGTGTGATCTCTTTCCATTGCTGGGCTGCTTGCAGACCTTGATGCATTATGAAGACAACATTGTGGGAGAAGGTGGAGTACGGGAGAACTATGCATGAGGTACAAAGTATGGCTACAAAGTCTCTGCCTTAATATAACCATAACCAATAACTTGTGTAATTGCTGTTTTACAGCTTATATAATATAGATGTCATTTGCATCTCCAGACATATTCATAGTTTTCTTGAGGTTTTGTCAAAAGATCTCCTGTCATCTTGCCCTTAAAAAAAAAAAAAAAAACAAACCTCAGTCCAAAACCTAAACCCTTTCTATAGCATTTTCAGGATTTCTGTATGATGTAAGGAAAATTTTACTGAAGTGAACAGTAGAAAGTGTTAGCCTTTTAGATGATCTCGGAACTTGGGGACAAAACAGCCTTGGGATTTATCTTTAAGAAACAACTTACGGAAGGTGCTAGTGAGAAAGGAAGAAAGTGGAGAAGCTTACAGGAATAGAAGTATCCTCTACAAGATGTAGCTGTTCTTTCTTGCCTTGTTGAAAGTTCAGAAGATAGAAAAACTTAAGGAGAGGTGTTCACAGAAAGATTTGTCTAGGGTTACCGTGAAAAGAGATTTGCAAAACCATAGTGTTTGGTAGATGAAATAGTAAAGTATGTTCTCATTAGTAAATACTTCAGTGATACTTTTTAAACTTCTCTCGCTCTCTGAAGACAACATAGGTATTGTTTAGTCTCAAGCTTCCTATTTAGAAGTTGAAGAGTTTTAAGCAGTGTATAGCGGGAGGGATCCGTAATATGTGGAAAAGTAATTTTTACAATACATAGAAGCTATGCAAGCAAATACTATACAAGCTGATAAATTAGAAGAAGAACTGAGAGGCAAAAGCTGCCAAAATACATTCTAAGTACAATAGCGTCTTCTAAACTGTTAGCTTCTCATGGCACACAAATGAAGCTGTCTTGTCAAGAGAGTGCAAGGCCTTAAGAAAGTGAGTAGTAACAGGATTCTGAACTGTTACATCCAGGCCATGTGTTGGATATAGAGGTAGTAATTTAAATAACCTCAGCTTCAGATAAGGGCTTAATTACTGAGGTATCCTCACAGTTTCTGTAACCTGTTTTTAATGAATACTGTAATTTTTTTTCTGTTTCAGAGATCCAGCTTACTTTGATGATAATTGGCTGAACAGGATCAAAACAGAAGTAGGAGATAATTGGAGGCTAAAGGTATTTGACTTACTTTCCTTGCCTGTGAATCTGCATTTCAGTTCTTAATACAATATGGTGTCTAAATATTTGCATAGTTGAAATTAAGACCTTACTTTATAGTACAGCATTTTGAATTTTAGACCATTTTAATTACACTTATTTGTTTTTATATTATAGTCCTGCATAGTTTTTCAAAGAAAAGGCACTTTGAATTTGTAAATAGGTTTCAGTAACTTAAAAGGAAAATATTAAAATGAATATTATGCATCATTTATCTCTTTCAGCTATTGAGTGAAGATTTTTTAAGTGCAAAGTTTGAAAGTTGTATTAATAAAAAAGCTCTGAGAAGCAGCTGCATAAAAATAGCAGAATAATAAGGAAATTATTTATATAAAACTGGGAAAGTGTTGTTGCCTTTTACTTTGTCAGCTCTGCACAGCTACTGAGCTTTAGCAAAGGAAGTCCTGTTTTTTTTCTGTCTTGTTTGTACTCAACCGTTTTAGGATTCTATGAATAAAATAAACAAAAAAAAATAAGCCCTACAATCTTGCAACCTCAGCCACATAAGGAAGATACTAAAACATCAGGTCACATTTCAGTTTCTTGCTGATGTCATTCCTTCACAGAATAGTAGGGGTTGAAAGAGACCTCTGGAGATCATCTAGTCCAATCCCCTAGCTAAAGCAGGTTCACCTACATCAGGTTGCACAGGAACATGACCAAGAAGGTTTTGAAAGCTTGAAGAGAAGGAGACTCCACAATGCCTCTGGGCAACCTGTTACAGTTCTCGGTCACCATCACAGTAGAAGTTTCTCCTGATGTTCTCAGATGGAACTTCTTGTGTTCTAGTTTGTGCCTGCTACCCCTTGTCCTGTCACTGGGCACTACTGAAGAGACTGGTCCCATCCTCTTGAAACCTGCTCTTTAGCTATTTATAAGCATTGATAAGATCCTCTCTTAGCCTTCTCCAGGCTAAATGGCCCAAGGTGTCTCCGCCTTTCTGCATAAGAGAAATGCTCCAGTATCCTAAACATCTTTGTAGCCCTCCACTGGACTCTCTCCAGTAGTTGTCTGTCTTGAACTGGAGAGCCTAGAACTGAACACTTCTTGTTTTCATTTTATGTGAGTAAACACTATTAGTAATCTAGTTGTTCAGATTGGTCTGTTATTTATAGTGACTTGTAAGAACACTTTCAATCTGTGCACTTCTATTCACTTGTCACTAGATTTAAAATGTAGGCACCATATTTTTGCGTGACTCAGCAGTATAGTTTTCCCTTCATGTTTTAAGAAATGACACAAGAAATGATAATTAGGTTATCTTACCAGCTCATGTCATGATAATGAGCTGGATTATATTCTTGTTGCTAACCTTGGAGTTCTTTGCCTCTGATAACATGTGGTGTAATAGTCATCACTTGTACAAGCTATCAGTATTATGAGCCACATAAAGGAGCCAGGCTAGTAGGAGAGATATGTTAAACAAACAAACAAACAAAAAAACAAAACAGCAACAGAAAAAAAACACCCAAAATGTAATGTGCAGGTAGTTATACTTTGTTAGGAGGGCCTGATGGAAGTTAATGTAGGCCTGATAAGAGTCCTCCTAACCAGTGGTGAAAAAGATTATCAGAAAATCATGTAGTTGTTTATGCCCCATACAGCACAGCTAACAAGAATATATGGCTCAGCTTTCGTTATTTCTTTTGTTTAGCAGTTAACTTTCTGATAGCTGGAAGAATGCAGTCTTATTAAAAAAAAAAATTCTGTTGCTGTACCAATTAGAAAAAAAAGTATAAATTCACAGGGATGTTGTTATATTCTTGGTTTCAGTGCACATTGTCTGACTTGAGGCATTGAGCAATGCAAAAGAAAAAGGGAAATGTTAGAACTAAGGGAACTTTGCAAAGTAGGAAGCATTCAGCAAGCATTCTGTGTCTTACAGCTGGCCACTAGGTTTTTCTCTGCTGTGTTTAGTAGAGAAACATGTTACTACTTTGGGGTTAACATTTCTGGGGCATAGCATGCATCACTGTAATAGCAGTTTAAGTTTTCCTTTGGGCAACAACCCCCCCTACTTCTTCATGCTGCCTTAACTGCAGCTGTATGATTTGGGGGGGGGAAGCAGACATTTCCCCCCCATTTTAAATGTAGTGGGAAGAATATTTGCCTTCATGACATATCTGAAGCTGATTGTACTTGCAAGTGTGCCCTGGCAACTCCTTGAGGAATTATAATGTTCTTAATTAAAACCTGTTTGAGGAGAAACAGGTCTGTGCATACTTACCCAGGAAATACAGGGTTGAACACCGTTTCAGAACATTGGGGTTCCCATTCAGATACTTCAGGTCCTGAAATGTACAAGGATAAGTCAATTTACACAGAGTCTTCATCAAACAGGACTTCATTCATACATGTGATGTAAGGATAAAAGCAAAATCGGGGACTGGCTGTCATAATGTTAGAGCCACAAGAGGTTTTATAACCCATGCTCCCTTTTGTCAGCAGTCACAAGCTTAAGGGCATTTCTACTCTCCACTAAATCAGGCGTTCCTTTTGTTGCTCAAGTATATTCATAAGGAAACAAATCTATACAGGTAACCCTTACTGACACTGTTTGTAACTGTTAGGTAAATTGTAATTAAATATAGATTTCATATGCAGGTGTGGGGGGGAAGTAGGAAACAACCTGCAAACATTAATTTGTGCAATGTTACTAAATTATGTATTGCCTTCAGTAGCCCAGGGCACATCATCTCTGCTTTCTTTCCAGTCAGTTGATCAGGTTAATGCTATGTAATAAGGGTCAGTCTCATAGTGAACCGTGTGTGCTAAATATGTAATACTATACAGCCTAGATGTGTCTGTAAACTGAGTGTAAAGATCACTGAATGTAAGTCATAAGTCTGCTGTGTGTATTAGTAAAATTTAGGTGTTTAAGAGTGAAAGATAATGCACAGGTAGCCTTTGTGGACACATTAGTTCAAAACTGATGTCCTCTTCTTGGTAATACAAGAATGGGAAAATAAACCAGAAAATAACATATGGAAAAGAGATCAAACTAAATAGAAATTTGTCTAGAAATAATAATCAATCTACTGTGAGTTGCAATAGCTTTTGAAGTGAGATAAAACATGTTTGTCACTACTCATTTTTAATAGTTAAGTTTCATGTCTTTTCCAACAGATGTATGGGTGCAGCGAATGAATGTGAAAGGGGTTGGGAGGGTAGTGTATGTGGCTTTTTTGTGGAAAAGGAGGAAGTCAGGTTGCTGATGCAAGCAAGCGTCCCATGTGAGCATGGGCTCATCTCCAAAGGATGATACAGCACTTCATAATCCATATTGGAAGTTCTGTCTTGTGTTGTATTCTAGCATTGCATGTTTTCATGGTTTCTGTTAACTAGTTAATTAGGTTTTCCCCATGTGCTTAAGAAGAAGGGGGGGAACAATACTCTGAACTACCATCAACTGCTGTATTTTAGAATTCTCATGTAACTGTCTTTAACACTTCCTTGTGCTGTTGTTCATTTTCATTCATCTTTGAAGTATTCCTTTTAGGAACTTACACGGTGACCTGACAAGTACCACTGGAGCTACTGAGTTGAAACTCAAAATAGAAAACATTTGGGATAGTCTCCCCATGAGGCTTCTCTGCCAGTGGCAGTAGAGCCTTTGGAATGTATCCACTGCAGACAAGTTAAAAGAAAAAATAAAATAAAAACCTAAAGCCTTTCAGGTAATACTGAAGGTCGTTAAGTTTAAGCGTGTCTATAAAGAAGGTGACTTAGCCTTATAATTGTCTGCTTGTGTGCCAGATACAAAGATGGTACAATTAAATCTTGAAAGCAAGTTATCCTACTACTGCTGATTCACAGTGGAATAAAATGGGATCTTGAAGACAAGATAACTTTTTTCATATTTTTTAAATTTTCTGAGGATGCTGCCCTATATATCAGTTTTGATGATAGATTTTGATCAATACTGACTTCGTTCCAGCACCTCAACTCTAATCTCAATGAAAGTTATATGGAGGAGGATGACTCTTTGAGTTTAAGGGAGTTTAATTGAAACAATACTTAAAAAAAAAGGGGAAAAGTATTTTGTAGCTAGATACATTATATTTTGTTTCCCATTTTTTGGGATTGTGAGAAGCCTTGAACTTGAACATAATGTTGTCATCGGTAAACTGGACTTAAATTCTGCAACATGGCCTTGGCATTTCTGTGACACTTTCTGCAGCAGACTCAGGTAAATTACAAACTGGAAGTTTTTAATGAATCAAGTTTGAAAGTTATATTCCAATCAGTGCAGTGTTCTTCGGTGATTTGATGTCAAAATAATTTTTTTTTGATTTCTTTAAATTCTTAAACCTTTTGAAGACTTTTGTTATGATTGTGCATGGCCTTGGAGAGGTGGTGGTGATTGGTTTTGGGCAGAAAGCCAGAACATGGTTGTCGTTTTTACAAAAACATGAAATACTACTTCTGTAATATTACATATGTTTTTGTCACTAGAAGATGTGAACCTGGAAGTAAACTAATTACTATGCTGTTATTAGGGAAACAGGAAATGTTACATACTTGCTGTCGTGTAGCATCTCCAGTTCTCATTTTAGGTTGTCAGAATATTTGATGTGTCACTTTTCAAGTCCAAGTGAATTTTTGTTTCTTGTATGACTTAAAGTTCAGTGATTATGAAGACAATCAGGATGTTCTTCTATCTTAAATTGTCAGCTTCTGCTGCTTTTTTTTGAAAATAATCCCATTGTATCACTGTGGATTTCATAGCTAAATCTTGTAGTGTGTGTGTAGCTTGTTCCTTTCTTGAGTTTCTAGTAGAAAAGAGACTGGATTTTGCTTTCATCACCTTATCTTGTCTGTTGACTGAAGTGTTGAGTTTGTCCCTGGATTTCAGTATCATGTTTCCCTACTGTTTTCTGTAGTGTTTCCTTAGATCTTTTGGAAAATAAATGACTTCTGTCAGCAGATAGAATCTCCTAGCTGGATATTTTTCGAATATAATCAACAGAAGTTATTGTGCTCTAAAGAGAGTTGGGATTTGAGAGTTTTTTGTCCTCTCTTCATTATAGTTCCATAGTTTGCTATTATGGCTACTGTTGTCAGCAAACACACTTTATGAATCCTAATTCGCTCAGGTTCATTCTTTGCAGACCCTGTTCATAGACTTTATAAAGTCATGTAATCATTTCATTTGGAGAAGACCCTTGAGCCCAACCGTTAAGCTAACACTATCAAGTCTACCACTAAACCATGTCTACAAGTCTTACATACCTCTAGGGATGGTGACTCAACAGCTTTCCTGGACAGCCTGTTCCAAGGACAAAGTTGACAACTTCTTTGGTGAAAAAATTCTTCCTAATGTCCAACCTAAACCTTCCACTGTTGCAGCTTGAGGCCATTTCCTGTTGTCCTATCACTTGTTACTTGGGGGAATGACCCCCACCTAACTACAACCTCCTGTCAGGTAGTGATGGAGAGACATAAGGTCTGCCATGAGCCTGCTTTTCTCCAGGCTAAACGGCCCTTGTTCCCTTAGCCTCTCCTCTGGTCACTCTCTGCACCATTACTATTACCTATATTCCTTGCTTAAATACTTGGATATTAATTGGTGTGAATTTGTAGCAGTTGCTTTCAGAAAAAAATTTCTCTTTTTTTTTTTTTTTTCCATAAATATTGTTTGTGAGATCCACTGGGCATTTTTATATTTTTAAAATACACTGTTTAGCTCCCAGACTTGATGTATTTTTGCTGGACAAGGAGTAGTACTCAGTACTTGAGAACTGTGACACAGATTTATTTGATGTGGCAGGACACTTAATTAGTCCACTGGTTATGAAAATCTGTGTTTGCATGGCAGTGAAGATGTAACTGAGAGATGTGAATTTGGCCTTGATACTGCAAGACAGACAATTGTAAAGAACTGTGACAGGGGATGAATAAAAATGAAACGGCTAAGAGGAATAATTGAGAGCCAATAAATTAAGCTTACATAATTGGGAATAGAGGATGATACTGAACAGATGCTTTCTTTGGGTTGGAAGAAGAGTATCTCTGTAGAAAGTAAGAGTATACTTGAGAAGAAAGGGGGAAAATAATGTTTCAACTTCTGGATACAAAAATAATGGTAAGGTAAGCAAGTACTTCAAGAAAGATTCCTGCTTCAGGGTGTGATTTAAAGCCTATCTATGACCATGTGGTGTTTCTCATAAATTTAAATGATCTCTATTAATTGATAAAGATTTGCAATCAGGTCTGGAAGCCTAATCGTAAGGGACTATTGCATAGCTTTCCTGAATCTTAATTAAACTGTGTAAATGAAGTCTTACTGTGCAAATGTATGTAATTTTATGATTCCTGTGTGTGATTCTTCTGTGATTGACTACTTTATGAAAATTTCTGTAATTTATTCTCCGGATTTATTTTGTTTGCTGCTTGTTCTTGTCAAACAGGTAAGCAACTTGAAGAAAATTTTAAAAGGAATATTGGATTACAACCATGAGGTAAGAACCATTTTAAGTAATCTACATTTACATTCCTTTCTTGTTACATGTTTTAGTTAACCTGTTTAATGTAAATGATATTCTACTGGTTAAATTCCAGCTTTGTCTTGCAAAGTGCTTGGCATACAGAATGTTTCATGGCCTATTCTCAGGTGTTAACCTTTTCTAAAACTTCTTGCCTGCTTTACTGAATATTCAGACCTTCCAGGGGACTTTAATGTTCAAATTGTCATACAAACAGTAGATGTCTTTGCAGACTATGTTCTGATGGTGAGCTTTAACAGTATCTGTGTTTGCATGATTTTTTTCTTCATTCTAGCTAAAGACTGTGGTGTTTTGTTTTCTCTTGAGGCGAGACATGCTGATATGCCTCTCCCCTTTAGTGTTCTTGAACAGCAGTTTTATTACCAGCAACTATGAAGTCATTGTAGTATTGTTAGATTAAATCTGGCACCACATTTGAAAGAAATTTGGGATCAATATATAAATGCATGTTGGACTTGTAGAATTCAAAGAATATTGTGTTTTACTGTGATATTTTCTGTTATGCCTGATGCATTCATAGAATTCTTATTTACTTGCTAGAAAGATGTAAAGGAAGTCTTTTCCAATGTGAATGAATTGGAGTTCTTTATAAAGTACAGATAATTTTAGTAGTGTTGGTGCTCATTCTTTGCAAAAGTGGTTTTTTTAAACCATAAAATGCCACAATACAAATACACCATACAAAACAAGAATGAACTCTACCACAATTCCACAAAACTCAACCCTGTAAAACTTTTGAATGGCTTGATCTCTCTTTATTCTTCTATATATCTGTTAAATGTTTTTTTATGAATACATTTACTTGATGTTCTATTTTTCTTGAGTGTTAACATGAAAAAGAGCATCCAGCAAGCAAATGACTGATTCCCTTCACAGTCATTGTTTCTTTATTGCATCCTGCTTCTAAGAAGTGACTGTTTCTGTCTGCAATTAATGTGTCAGAGAAATGTTTAGTTATATATTTCATATTCATATTTTCAGCTTCTTAAACTTTGTGAATAATTTGGACTTGTTTAACTATTGACATTAATGTAAATCCTTCTTAATTATAAATCAGATTACATTAATTCTAAGTCACATGGGGTTGTTCTAGTTATTGTTGTGTGTTTTTTTTTTTTTTCCCTTCCTTCTTTCTGCTTGTGGGCTCTTTATGTGTTATACTACTACCTCAAAATCTTTTTCATAGGCTTTCTTAGCTGAAATTTGCTCAATAATCTTAAATTTTCTAAAAGTATGAGTGAATGAGAGTTTTATATTTGTCAACCATATATATAAAACTGAAAGCAAGTTTCTGGCTTTCTAGTGGTAAGAAATGTGAGACTTGTGTATAATATTTTATACAACACAAGGTGTTTTTAGGTGTGAGACTTTTTAATGAAATGCTTTAAAAAACAATACATTATCCATGTGTTATAGATCACTGTGGAAGCCTGCCTTCAAACTGCCTTTAAGTTTGAAACGAATATTTTCTTAGTTGAGACAGTCAGGTTTGTCTTCTCACAAATACTAGTTGTGTCAAGCAGAGTGGTTTGTTATTTGGATGTTAGGTGTCAGGCAATTTAGTTAGTTTTCAATCCATCTTTAAGACAATGTTAAAGTACAAGTGAATTTACTCCTGTTCTTAGTCATCTTTGTATTTTGAATTACATGTGTATGCATATCTGTAGTGATACAGTCATGTATGTACTGGGTCTTTACACAGATTCTAGGGCAGCAGATTAATGACTTCACCCTTCCTGATGTTAACCTGATTGGAGAGCATGCTGATGCTGCAGAGCTTGGGAGAATGCTTCAGCTTATTTTGGGATGTGCTGTGAATTGTGAACAGAAGCAAGGTATTGCATTTTGAAATCATGTTTTCTCCCAGGCAGTGAATGAAAATCCAGCTTCTTGTTTAACTACTTAGTAGAAAAAATATATTTCTCAGATTGCTATCAGAGAAAAAAAATATATATTTTTCTAGTGATGACATTGTTTTGTCCTACAGTTAAAACCTCTTCTTTTGTTACAAACTTCACTTGGTTTGGAGTCCCAGACTATAGGACTGGTTTTACTTCAACATAAATATTGGCAATTTATGTTTGCTCATCTGAAAAGGCACTGAAGGAAAATTCTTGTTGCACCTTTTAACTATTTTTGAGGCAGATTGGGATAGATAAGAATAACAGATGTGGTGATTGCACTGTTCTGTGTGACTCTTGGTTTTAGGCATACATTTCAGTCAGCATCTTAAGTAGATGGCTGAAAGCCATCAGTATGGCTGGGGTTATCTGAAGATATGTCTGCTGTGATATTGGCATTATTACTCTTAAGCCAGGTTAAGGTCACAAAACAACTACAAACATTTACTTTTAACATTTAAAGCAAGAATCATAGGAACATACTTATAAAATGCACATGTAGGTAAATAAAACTTATGTTTACTGTATTCACATCAAAGTCATGTCAAATATCTGTCTCTTCCTGACTTAACTCATTTTTGTTTCCTTTCCGAGAAAATGGCAGTCAGGTTTTCTCATCTTTTGTCTTCTTCTTGCATGGTGCATCTTAGTTTTCATATCTAGTTTCTTCTTTCCATTTTTTTCAGGTGTCTAAATCACTTGAATATCTTCTTCTGAAATTATATTTAATTAGTAGGCTAGACAGACTGTTTCCTGATTAAGGAAAGAATAAACCAGAGGTAATTTTCTTCCATAAGTAGATAAATAACTGTTTTATTAGGCCCGTTCTCTCTGTTTTATGTCAAAGTATCTTCCTTCCATTTGGGTGACTTCGGCATTTTCAAGTGAGAAGTGTATCTTATTCCTGTGTTTTCTCTCACTCTCATTCTGGACATTTAAAAATGCATGTCGCATGTAAATATGATCATATCTGAACTTGAAACCATATGATACTGTGCAAGTCATAAATCCTTGACTGGGTCTAGATGTCAGAATTTGTCCTAACTACCATCATTTAACAAGGTACCTGCTGTGTAGCTTGCATTTACACATAGGTGAGGAATGAAAAAGAAGTGACTGACTTGTTCTATAGGACAGAAATAAAAACAAAACCCAAGAACAATTAAGAAGGGCCTTGAAATGACTATGTGGTAGGAAGGCAAGACATACTGTTAAATGTATGGCAAAGGACAACCTATGTGTGGGTCATGTACTTGTATAGTCTGAATAGTTTGGGAACAATGTGAGAAAAGGAATTTAAGTTGTTTCAGAAGTGGAGAAGAGAAGACAGAGGGGATTTAATAAATGTTTATAAATATGAGGGCTGAGTGTTGGGAGGAGGGGGGCAGCCTCTTGTCACTTGTGCCCTTGTGCCCTGTGAAAGGACAAGAGGGAATGGATGTAAGCTGGAGCACAGGATTCTTTACTGTAAGAATCAGAGTGGAATGGGCTCTCCAGGGAGGTTGTGGAGTCTCCTTCTCTGGAGACTTTCAAGACCCGCCTGGATGTGTTCCTATGTGACCTGTGCTAGATTGTATGGCCCTGATCTGGCAGGAGTTGTTGGACTTGAAGATCTCCAGGGTCCTTTCCAGCCCCCGACATCTCGTGCTCCTGTGACGTGAGATGCCAGAAGGATAAAAATGGGTAACAACCATGTACTTTTTTCATTTTTGCAGAACTTGGACTTAGTTTCAGCAGACTTCTGAAAGTCTTGTGTTTGTTAGGATGGGACTTGACTGATGATTTTGCTTTTTAGTGTCATCTGTGGCACTTGGTCACTTTGTAGAGGAAGGATGCAGCTTCTGACCTCACGTTCTGTGTAACTTGAGTTTCAACAGTAACATTTCAGAATGCTCTTATTTTCAGAGTACATCCAGACCATAATGATGATGGAAGAATCGGTTCAACATGTTGTCATGACAGCCATTCAGGAGGTATGCTGGGGTGCCCACAATGTGTAAAAGTTCAGCCTTTCAGTATTTTACAAAAGTATGCTTCTTCCCACTTGGTTGGAAGTAAAGAAAACAAGGTGTATAGATCTTGCTTTTCCATTTAAAAAAAAAAATCTTATTTTTCCTTAGAAAAGCAAATGAGTAAAGCTTTATTTATGATGAGGAACTCTGGTTGAACATCCCACTTTTCTTTAAATCTAGAAGATTGAAACTTCTGGATGATTTTGATACTGGCTTTCCTTTCCTTCACCTTTCCCACTCTGTGGCTCCTGACTAGATTGCTTTTATGAATAACCAAATACTGTAAAATTTCTTCAAAATTTGTACCTTGAGGTTGCAGAAGTCCATGAAGTGTTAATTTTTTTTTACTGGACAATTCTTTAGTCAGCTGCAGTGTTATGAGTAAGGTCATAAAGATACTTGTGCAAATGCTTTTACAAGTTAAGTATGCTGAGGTGTATTTTGTAAATGTGCTGTTCTGTAGTAAATTAAAACCACAGTGAAAATTAAACCACAGTGTGAGTGACCACTGTAGCCATGAAGCCCCCATGTGACTTTTCAGGAGCCTGAAGTGCCTGTCAGTCTTCATAGATGGAGGTTATTTTACCAAGTATTTTCTTTGAGCAGCCAAGTTCATCACTGGTGAAGGTGGTAGCTGGGGAAGTTATGTCTCTGCTGCTTAGTACATCTCTAAACTTGATCACTTGGGTGGTGTCTGCAGGTCAAATTGAGAATAGGCTCTTAGCAGGAAAGTACTAGAGCTAATGTCAAAACTTGCTGGGGTGCATAGCAAAAGGTACTTCCTGCCTGGATTAATACCAACTCCGTTACTTCCACAAGGAGGAAACTGACTGGTTTTGTTTCCTGTCTGCACTGTATTTTGTCCATTTAAAGGTTCATTTTGTCTTAAGTAAAAGTATGTTTTTAATAGCTAGGAAAGGATAGAAGAATATCCTCCTGGGTCTGTCAGCAGTACTGAAGGAAGAAGGAAAGTCCAGCTGCAATAAATGACAGACACGGTGTGTCACAACCTTGGCTCTTAAAAAGCAAACGAATAAACGCTGTTTTAAAGCAAGAAAAACAGCCTTATAAATACAGAAGCTGGATTTTGACATTGTTTCATGGATACTTAAGTGAGCTTGTAAAATACTAGCAGCTGCAGAAGCATTTCAGATAAAGCAAAGGTTTTGAACTTCCAACATCATGAAGTGGTGCAGCTATATTTGAAAAATAATGCAAATCATGCAGGGGGGGAAAAAGTATTCATAATTCAGGTTATTCATGCATGCTGACTTTGTGATAGATTTACCCATTCCCTAATCTTTATGTATCCATGACAACACAGCTTGTTCATATTTCACAGGCAAAGCGGTTAAAAAGTAAATGTTATAATATAAAATTAGTATATCTGCAAGTATTTTGTAAGATACTGTACCATAGCTATGAGCATGAAAATGTAGAGATGTATTAACAGGGAATGACAACTGTTTCTTATAAAACTAGATAAAGAATTCTAAAAATGGTCATGTTGTCCATGTTATTGTACCATTTAAAATCTGGACTGACCTCTTCACTACAGAATTGTCTCTTTTGATTTTAAATGACATTTTGAGTATTTGAACAAATAGTTGTGCTGCTTCAAGTCTTCATTCTATATACAAAATAAACCAGAAAAAAGCAAGGAAATGCCAGTTGCTTGATTTTTCAGGCAGAATCTTTGTTGTCCCTTTTTATAATCAATTCACTTGTAAAATTTCTGCACATCATCGTCCATTAAAGGTACATGTGAAAATAGATCATTACGAGCTTGGAGCTGGAAGCCAGTTCCAGTGCTGCAAAATTGTGACATAAAGGTCTACATTCACATGTAATTTGCTGCTGAAAGAAAGAAAAATTGCAGTTGAGGGAGAATGAGAATCAAACAGAAGGAAGTGGCAGTCAGCCAAGTGAAATACAAGCAAAGTAAAATTTACCACACTAAACTCAGAGTTATTTGTATTTACCCAGACCACTCAAGAACATGTGTTCTAATATCACACTTTCAGGCTGCATGCAGAGCACTGAAACTACAGCAGTATTTCAGGAATTTTGAGTGTGAGCTTTTAAGTAAAGGAGATACATACATAACAGAACAAAGTAGGGAAATTTGCTTTAATAACAGGTTAGTAATAATACAGAAAGAGCTAATATGCTGTTGAGCTGGTAACTGATGAAGTGGGCATTTTGAAGCTCTTAACTTCGGTAGTATCAGAGAATGTTGACTAATAAGGAATAAAGTGAAGAACAGGGGAAAGTAGGCAAGCTTTTTATATTTTTTAGGTGGATGAAAGCTGTAGTGTGTGTTCTGCATTGACACAGATATCTGTATGGAATGCTAAAACACTGTGCAGTAAAATTTTTCTTGTATTTTTCAGGACATCTCAATAATAAGGAATTTAATCAGAGGTTGCAAAACCCATTGAAAAATAAAAGGGTTGTGTTACTGGCCTCAGCCTGCTTCTTTTACAGTAATCCACAGAGAGCAGCAACACCACAGTGACCTCTTTGTGATTTTTGCACCCTCTTGTGTTACTTCCGCAG
>JANHFX010018255.1:35768-53263 GCA_027560015.1 Chloroceryle amazona | reverse complement strand
CTGTATTCCTGAGAAACATAGCTATTTAAAAGATAGATTTGATAGAAAGTATGTGGGTAAAGAACTGTCATCACTCCCCAGTCTTTTGATCAGCAGAAGTTCATGGCACATCTTCATTTTGCCTCAGACGTCCACTTGCTTTATTTCCAAAAGCTGTGATCCATCTGGTTCTTGGGTTACATTACAGCTGCTCATCCATCCAGGAGCTTTCTCCTGTCAGGATAACACAGGCCACTATTGATAAGGAAAGACCTAAAAAGCGCAGTTTAAAAATCCCATTACATAAAGCACAAGCAGTTTGTCTTACATGATATTATGTACCCAAAAGGTAGCCAGAGAGGAAGACACCCAGACAGCAGCAGAGAGCTATTTAATTACACCTGAAAGAGGAGTTTTCCCAGGACAGCTTGTGCCACAGAAGAGTTTCTTTGTTAGTCTTATCAGTCTTAAAAGTTAACAAGAAAGGAGCAGAGGAGCACAAACACCTCATTCATCTCCCAAAGGCAGCTACCAAGTAGTACATATTTTCCACATTTTTTGAGACAAGGAATGCTGCTATGGCCTGCTTGCCTCAAAGCCTATTATTTCCCCCCAGCAATTGTAGAATATCATTCCTATTGAACAGGCAGCTCAGACATGATGCAATACAGTGATGCATGAGCTCTATGAGACACTTTAGGTTTCTTAGAAATGCAAGCTTTTATATAAACAGTTACTTAACAGCTGCTGTACTGCATTAAACTACAGGGCTCCCTTAAATACAGCAAAATTGGAATAACCTGGCAAGCAAACTAAGTTTGCTTTCTAAGAAGCCTGCTTAAAACAGGCATGCATATAAATAACTACACTATGCTAGTTTTATAGCTCATCCTTTAGAGCAGTTCTTTATATTTCTTTGTTGTCCTTTACTCAAGCACCTCAAAACACTTTACATAACATTCTTCTTAACCATGACCTTTTAAATAAACACATTGCCAGCATTTTTTATCTGGTGAGAAGATTAAGATATTAGTGCCTTTAGCCCAAGTCACAAACCAAATCAATATTGCTATTACAAATAGAACCAAGAAAACAAACCTTCTTCCTCTAATCTCTACATTACAGCTCTAACTGTTGAAGCCTCTGTATCTTTGAGGCCACCCTTTGCTTCTGTTGGAGTCCTACCCAGCTGAACTGGTAGAAGCCCCACCAAACACCAAGCTACCCTCATCAGTAACAAACAAACAAACTAAACCCAAGGGAAGGGGTGTGAGGGTTTATATACCCCTGTGGCTGGGTGGGATGGGCCAGAAGCTGGGCCAGGGGCCACAGAGGATTGGCCAAAAGACAAGTCCTTCTGTAGGGCTGGCCAGAAAGAGAGTCCTGGGGCTTGGGCAGCATTGTCCTGCCCCTGGGTCTTCAGGGAGAAGAATTTGCTTTGGGTTACTTGGATTAACATCTGTGATGACCTATAGGGTCATTTGTACACTAAACAGGGCACTTTGGATCTCCGTCCAGAATACTCTTAAGCAAACAGTGAAGTTCTTAAAGAGCTGCAGAGAGCTCCTCTATTTTCCTTTCCCAGTAGCATGAGTCAGCTCGCTGCCCTGTTTCTAGACAGTTCACAATACAAATGATCATCATAAAACTTTCATGGAGCTTGTTGTGAGAATAGCAAAATACACAACTACTGAAGTGATCAGTGCCTTTTCTATGCAAGGGCTGTGCTTTGGAGGGAGGGAGCTCGGGAGCTCGGTCTTGTCAGTGGCTTTCAGGTGCCGGGCTTGCCTTTGGAACTCCCAAAAAACACCTTCCCACCAACATTGTGTCTGTTAAATATTTCCAGCTGGTGTAAGAGTGTGTTTGCCTAGATTTACTATAGAGTATGTATATAACACCCTTATTTATCAACTCAAACTAAGAGAAAAAGCTGTGCTTTTGTCTGTGAGTCGAGTATGAAAGCAAAAAATCGATATGCTAGAACTTCTATAAATATAGCCCAGGCTTTTTTATTTTATTTTTGGCTGCTTTTTTTATATACAAAAGCATGGTTACCATAATAACCAATGTCATGATGATGAATGACAGCTATCACTTTTGCAATTAATTCTTCCATACCTTTGCTGTAAAATGTTTTAGTTGTCATTCAAGGCATCGTGCCACAAAGCAGGTGATGTCGTGTTGCTCTGCAGAAGCTGGAGGGGCTCTTACCATTTTCAGAATTGGCCATTTGTTGCATTTTTGACTTTGGTCCAGCATGTGCAGGTCCTGTGTCTTTCTGTGGCAAGCTTAGAATACCTGAAACAGAGAAGATAAAACAATCCTTTACCTCCCAACCCCTTTTTTTTTCTATTTTTCTTAACCAAGTAAGGAAAAATTAACACAGCAAAGATCTTTCAGCTTTAACTTAATTAGAAACAGTATCAGTTCCTGTAGAAACAGTAAGGTAGACCAAACCAGTTTGATCATTCTTTTGATCATATCTGTCAATTACTTCTCAACTCGTCAGCACAAAATTAAAACAAAAATAAATGTGTTCTTTCAGTTGTGTAGCATCTTGTTTGACCAGTCTTAATCTTGTAAGTAAACTGATGGTCTGACTCTTGTGTGCCGAAGCTATTTCCTATTCCCCGTCTCCCTTCTTGTTGCTCGCCTTTCATTTTAAGCCACCACTCCTTTGAAACAAGTCTAATGTGCAAGTCGTGTGCTGAGGAAAGGAGGAGTCACAAATATTTTTTATTCGAAAACTCTGAGCAAGTAAGGTTTAAACAAAAACTAATTTCACCCCCAAAAAGCACATTTGACAGTTGGAAGACTGATTTTAAGCTCAAGTTTAATCCAGTTCCTGTTTCAAGGTAGAATAGATCTCTAATTCCTGTCATTTGGCAAGGGAAGTGGAGCCTGTATGAAGTATGCTCCCGATTCTTCACAGCTATGCACAAATGAGATATTTGACCGCTGCTGAGTCGATAATACTTAGCACATATACAACATTAGTTCAGAAGATCTCAATTTACAGATACTCGTAAATTACTTCAGAGTTTCTCTCTGAAGCAGATATGCATATCCCTATCTTAACCTAGGGGTACTGAGGTGGAGAATGTTTAGCTGGCCCAAACTTTGACAGGTTTTTTCACAAGCAGATGCTGAGGCCATGAAGTGTGGCTGCCAGCGCCCTTGCTGTAATTATTCTGAGCTCTCAATGGGTCTCAAAGCAATTGACAGTATCACTTGATGCACCTTTGAAGCCCATATATCATCAAATGTGCCCATGTTTCAAATTATCAGGCAGACATCAGCTACTCGTGAGTAGGAAGACCATATGGTTCTGCTGATATCAACAATCAGTGCTAATCTGAGCCATTTTCTCCAAGGCAGCAGCATTTTTGGTTATTATCTGTTCCCCCGTGTTTCTATTCTTGGTGACAGATCAGGCTTCTCTTCTTGAGGAATTCACTTTTGGCAGCAATACATGTTCACACTGCCCATCATTTTTCATAGACTAATCTACATTGGGAATTTTCAGTAAATAACATGAAAGCACCAGTGATTGAACGCTAAGGAAAACAGTATCATTAGGATGATTTATTTTTCTCCCTAAAGACTTGTAGCTCCTGAAACACATTTTTTCTTTCCAAGTGTAAATTGTATAGTTATCTGATCTTTCTGATTGCTAGCTTTTTTCTAAGTTCTGTACATAATGTATCATGTTGTATAGTTTCTTATTAAATTCCAGTGCAGATACACTGATGTCGTGGGGTTTGGTTAAGTGGTCATGCTTTGAAATCCTTGGATTTCAGAAGAGGATTTGCAAGCACAGTGTTTATTACCTATATAAATACACTGACTGCATGAGACGGTGTTACTTGAAAGATGATGAGGTAAACAAAAATTTGAACAGACCCTTGTAAAGCTCTGCTTCTGCTGTTCAGAAGGATGTTGCAAACACTTCTTGATACTCAGATCAAGCTACAAGAGTTACTCTGGCTCAGGGCATTTCCAAACAGAAATGAGTTTGGGGTGATGTGAATATATTTTTCGGATTTGAAAAGGTCTGGGTGTCAGATACACCCAGCAACCTGAGCACTGAACTCGCTCATTCTTATAAAGATATTCTAACAAGCACCACAGATCTCTCTCCACATAGCTATGTGCCAACTCTTGGCCAAGTTGGGCATACAGGATTCCAGAAAATTAGCTTGCTGTTAGTGATGTGTGCGCTGGATTGAGTTACTTGGTGGACCCTCTGTTGGGTTTCACACTAACTAAAAATTTGGCAGTATTTCTCAGGCTGAATGCAGTGTGATGACACTTGACCATCACATCCAGCCATTTCCAAGTTACAGACTGCTCTAGGTGTGAGAGTCCTGAGGAGGATGGAGTGTGCTGGGAAAGTGACAGGAGTAAACTGGCTGCACTTGGAGCCTCAGGTGTCTGATTAGAGCAACCACAGCTTCAGGCATCTCAAATTGTGTTCGGCTGAATACTTAACACCCACTAACATGTTCCAGCAAAGCAGTCCCACTTCATTTGTGTCCTGCTATCTGGCAGAATTCAAGGTGTGTGTCGATGCATGAGTCACTAATTGCCTGGGCAAACAGAAGAGAGATAACAACTTGGAGGGCAGAGGAAGACAGATACTGTAGTGTGGAAGAAATAGTAGTGCACAAACTCCTAGGATGGGTCCAGAGTGTGGCAAGTACCTACTTTTGGATAGGGGTGATGGAGAGACATGTCCGGTGGTGGGAATCGCAGGAGTCCCTGAAACAGAAGAGTCTGGGAGTAGAGCACATAGGAAGCATGGGGTGGATGGGGTGGATGGATGCTCCGCTCCACAGATCTGCATATTGCCTTCAGAATTCATGAACTGCTTCAGCTTCATTGTGCAAAGCTGGTTTTTGAATGTGTGCAAGACTCCTGTAATGCGTATGAGGTTTTTAGGTGATGAAGCATAACTCTTGCAAATATTCTTCCAGACTTTTTCTCTTGATAAATCATGCATTTGAAAGAAAATACACATAACGCATTCTGTATGGCTCTAGTGACAATCCTGGTGCAGACTTCAGGAAGGATGGTTCATCACTGTAGCCTGTCTTTGCTTTTGGTTTCAGTTATCCTAGTACTAAGAGATCCCAACCCAGGATTACCTGTGTTTGGAACTTCTGGTTCTAAATGAAACCCCTTTTTAACATTTGAAAAAATGAAACATTCTGCTTGTTTTGCATATCCAGACTGGCATGGGAAAGCCTTGACTTCCTGCTTTCTCTGGGTGAAAGGTTTACAGTCAAACCATTGCCTGCACCTTAAATTGGGGATATGAGAGAAACTGAACTGCTTCTGGTTTTCAGGTCAGTTTGTTCAAATTTGGGGAAGCCCTGAGCGCATATGGTGATGAAGCAGCACTGCATGCATCGCTGATGCCTTCTGCAAGCTTTTGTTACGCTGTTCATTATACCAGCTTTTGTATTTCTCTATACAGGGAGTATTTGCTCTTTCTAACCAGTATTTCATCTTTATAATGCCCTTGTTGTGTATTCTGCTTCCTAGCACTGAAGGACTTCAGGGTGGTGTTCCTAAGCATGCGGGCGATGTGCCTTGAACTTTAGGGAATGGTGTGTTTTGCACTCAGGATCACATTTCAGTTTGCTGTCTAAACCAGAATGTCACTCACGGCCGCACAGCAGATCCTGCTCCTGCCCAGTTGCCTCCCTGCATGGCCCCCTGCCCTCCAGTCTGAGCCACCCACCACTGCTAATGCCATGGGCTCCATGGGATTAGCCAAACAGTCCAGGATGCTTTTTCTTTTGTGCTTTTATGACTGTGGCTTCCCAGTTACCTGGCTGTGTCACAAATAATTATGGGTTTGAAGTCCAGATCCAGAGAGAAATTCAGGCACTTAACTTTTGAATGAGTGCAAGTAGGGTGCATAAATCCTTCAGTAGATCTACTAATACATCTTCTGTTGGAGTGGAGTAAAAAGAAGAATCATGGGTTTATTTCTTAGTCCTTTTATTGTTAGTGACCATTTTTTCCTTAAAATCATCTCCTCTCACCCTTCTTTATATTGAATTCACTCTCAAGTTAAAGGCAAGATCCCGAGGCTCTAAGCTGCTGTTCGGAAGTGTACAAAAGTACGTTTTCCTCCTTCCCACTCTCAGCAATTTGTCAGCTTCACCCCAGTAACTTTGTGTGATCCTCCCTGTGCAATTGCTAATTGGCCTGGCAGGGATATGAAACGACTGAAAATAGCTTCATTCCCTTGCTGTGTGCACGTTAACAAGGGTCATAGAACAGAAAAGTAGGGCAGAGTCCAGACTTGTGGATCATGCCAGCCAGCTGGCAACCCAAAAATGGCACTTGCAGGTGCTGCTTGCTGTACTGCAAGCAATTCTTTGAGAAGCAGCCCGCTGAATACTGAATGCTCGCTGCTTCCTGGAATGCAGGTGCAGGTCTTGCCCGCATGAGAGGAAATACTGACATCTAATTCCTCAGCATGGGGCAGCAGTGGCTTTCTGAGTAAGCTTCAGATGCCTTTTTTTTTCCTTGAAATGAGGTAGCACTGTGGAGAGCAGTGCTGTAGGTGACTGCACAAGGATGGGATCTCCAGTATCCTTCTTTTCTGAAGAAGGCAGGTTAGTATAGAACAGTAGTAAATACCAGCAGGCAAAAGCCAGTCCTTTTGCATCTAGGAAATGTGTGGGTGGCTTGGATCGATTTGCAGATTGAGATGCTTCCTTGTTTGCTTGGATTGATGAGAAGTGTATGTCCAGCCATGAGTTTGTGTGCAATATTAAAATACTGAACCAAGAGTGACTAACCAGAAAAACGTCTTTGCTGAGACCAGTTGTAGCATAATATGATGATATCTGTGTTTATATGTAAGAGAATCCATTGGAGCAATGTACACAGCTCCTTTGTTTTGACCAGAAAAGACATTTTGCATATATGGAATGAGACCAAATTTGTGCCATGGGAGATCAAGGTGGAGATGGGCTAGAAGAAGGATTTAAGTTCCAGAGCTGCTTTCTACTTCAATGCTGTTAGAGTCCTAGTTTTGGTAAAATGAAGGAAAAAAAGGGAAAAAAAAAAGAAAGAAAAAGGCCTAATTCCCTGGTAATCTGGAATTGTTTTTATGACTTCTCATCTGCTTAATGGTGGTCAGATACACGCTCAGCCCAGCAGAGCACAGACTTGTCAAGAGTGGATGTGTTGTTCAGCAAATGTAAGAATCATTACTGCAGGCTCCATTAGAGATTAGCTGGACAAAGCTCCTGGTAGATAAGAATAGCAAGACAAATAGCCAGGGGTGACAGCACGCTCCAACACCTGGTGGAATCCAGTGCTTTGTCAGCTTTTTTTGGAGGCTTGCCCAAAAGTGTGTCAGGGCTGCAACAATACTCTGAGCTGCAGGGGACTTAATTCATCTACCGTTGTCAGTTTTGGTTAAAACTTAAGTTAATAGGATCAGTTCTGAGTAAGGAAGTGTTGATGTACAATTAGAAGCACTTTCATCTCACCTTTTTAAAAGAAGGTGAGATGAAAGTGCTTCTAATAGTACATCAATAAAAAAAGGTAACAAAATATAAAGAACCAATCCGGTAATTTGAATGCTGTGAATTTCATCACTTTCTTGTCGTGAAGGGAGTGATGTGCGGAGACTGACTGCTTCCCCTTCTGTTTCCACAGATGGTGATGTGATAAGTGTAGCCAAGCTCATCTCTACCTAGGAGACATTCTCCCCTGAGGAGCACTCCCCTTTTGTTGGACATGCGTACAGAACCGCAGAGCCATGGACCTCAAGGAGAAGTGTCAGGTAGGTTTCCTCATAAGGGTCACGCCCAACTTAAACGCTGAGTCCTTTTAATTGTCTTTCATTATTTTGGGTCAAGACTCGCCGTTTGGCATTACTATGTGACAGCATAATCTATGATTAGTATCAAAGTTGAGAGCTGTCAGCTTCACATTCCTCGAGATGTACATGCTTGTGTCAGTAGGTGAGTCCTTTGCAGGCTGGGACTGGGACACCGTGCTGGAACAACACAGGTGAAGTACATGCTGTTACATATGCTGCACCTTTCTTGAGGTTTAAGGGAGGGCTTTAGTCCCCTGGACACTTACCTTG
Source organism: Chloroceryle amazona (assembly GCA_027560015.1). NCBI lineage: Eukaryota > Metazoa > Chordata > Aves > Coraciiformes > Cerylidae > Chloroceryle > Chloroceryle amazona. The sequence goes on along the minus strand of JANHFX010018255.1, from coordinate 45,162 downwards.
GCTTTACTGAAGAGTCTGAATTCACTGAGAAAACTTTTTAAATAAACTAAGGCAATGATATCATCTGAGTCCAGTTTTTCTGATGATAAATGTGTGGATTGCTTGGGCAATTGCATGTCTTTCTAGGGAGTGCCACAGGGTTGTTTCTAGATCTCATTTAGAAAGTGTCAGATAAGTCTAGATCTTGTATGGAGGAGCAATCTGTCTGTTGCTATTTTGCCATGCTTTGAGCTTCAAAGGAAAAAGAAGGGAGAGACATCTTCAGGAACAGCTGCTGTAGAAGCCAACAAGACATATCTGCTGTGGCTGACAGGAGACTGTGAACTTGGCACATGTTACTACTTCCCAAAAGTAAAATGATTTTGATCATTTCAGTGAGAGATCTGCTGATCACTGGTGTTTAGCCATGGTTCAGCAGCCACCTGAGTATTAAATGTATCTCTCACTCAGAAAAGTGAACTGGTCCTTACACTGGATCCCAATCAGAAATGGGACAGGTAGTTTGAAGCCACTGGTGAACATTATAGATGCCAAGCACTCAGCTGGCCCTGGTAAGAGGATATTCTTGGCTATGTTTTTTGGTGTCCCTCTCTCTACCACACAGTGAGGTTTGCCTGCCAAACTCTGTTTGCTGTCTCTCTGGAATTCTGCTTGCATCCCTTTCTTGCTGTTCTGTTTAAATGCTTCCAGCATCGAGAAGTCGTTTTGTTCATTAGTGCAAAGTCCTTGATAGATAGTCACCTAGAGTCAGCTCTGCTTTAAAAGATTTTGGCAGCAGTGTGACTCGGTTTTCACATCAGCTCTTGCACTCACCTACCAGCCTTCTTACTTGCTGGGCTCTAGACCAGGAAGGCCTGGCCTTACTCATGCCTGAACCTCTCGGTGCTGGTACGCTCTGGGGACGCGTTTGAACTATACTGGTTTCTATCAAATTACTGTATTACTATGGCAGTAACAGTCCAATGAGGATAATTATCTGTTTATTCTCATCTTAATGACATCACAGGCTGATCTGGTATTGATCATTTTAAGAGATGACGCAATTACTGTGCTGTACAGGAGTCTGTTCTGCGTAGGATCAGAGGGCACTGGCAATGCAACACTGGCAATGCTGCAGCCTTGGCAGAGCTCAGGGGGGACACTTTCACTGTAGGTCACTGTCTTTGGTTCATCTCTCTCTTCATTGTACAGTGCAGGAAGAGCGTGTAAAGTTGCTGGACAGGCAGCAGCACAGACGCTGTTGTAATAGACCTTTGAAAGGCCTATTAGGGAAGTGTCCTGCCCAAGATTACAGGGGGAATTATGGTGTTTTAGCCTCCTCTCCTGATTTACTGAAGTTTTTTCTCCATCCTTTCTGAATGGGGATTAAAATTGAAGGCAAGATATCATCACACTCTTTTCAAGAGGAATTAAAAAAAATCCCAAACCATGGATACATACAGCTGCATTTTACAATTTACTTTGTTGTGTGTCTGAGGAAAGCCTGGGGTTTTATTCTTGTTAGCACTATATTATTCACTGTTAAGGAGTTTGCTCCTATTTATTTTTTCAGTACTGCAGATCCTTATTTCATCCCCTTTATGGTAGAGTCTGTCTTCCTTTCCAAAGTGAAAAACTTGGACATATGTACTCTGATAAGAGAACAAATTAACCTGCTATGTAACCTCAATAGTGAATTTGATGTACTAGGTTTATTTTAAAATGCTAAAAATAAAATGAGCCCAAGTGAAAAGATCAGTCCCAAATTTAGTTGAAAGAAATCTCTTTGCCATAATATATTGTGTGTGATGAAGAGTTAGCACTCCTGGAACAGAAGATGTGCTCAGAGCACCTCTGCAGCACTGACATCTGTCACTCAGCAGATGAGAGACTTGTCCTCTGGCTCCAGTCAGCTCATACAGTTCTGTTGTCAGAAATGACTGAGGATTAGAGTTTGTCAGGTGTAGCAGAGGCTGCCTTCCAATTTTTGCCAGAAGCCAGACACTGCAGAAAAAGGCAGAGAATATTTTAGGAGCATTGCCAAAACCTTCTTAAATTAAATGTGCTGATATCTTGTTCTTCCCCATCTTCCCCTGACTTTTTAATTTTCTCTGTATTTCTGAAGTGAATTTAATACTCCTGAAAGGTGCCAGAATTTCTGCTCCACGATCCACTCAGCATATTCCAGGACAGATGGCAGCATTAATTGCCACGGGACAGTGTGAGGCTCATCAGTGTGAGTTACCTTAGACGTAGGCTGTAGTTGCATCAACACAACTATTAAAAATTAGTGACATCATCCATTCCACAGTTACCAATAACAACTGAGCTATATTCTTCCAGTGGACTTGCTGCAGCCTGGATACAGCACCGTGCCTCCTGGCCGTAGCCCAGCAATATGTTCTAGGAGCCTGTGCCCTATGCTGCATTGCTCCAGCTCCAGCACTGCTGGGCCTGAGCTGTTTTCTTCCAGGATTCCTAATAGGAGCTTCAGTCCTACCTTTGGACTGAAAAGTAGCCCAAGTCTTTTATGTCTTCTCATCTTCCCAGTAACTGTATCTCTGCTTTTATTCCCTGCTGATCTCTAAAACCTCAGCTCTTCTTCCAATGACTTTTTCACAAACTGATACTTTTTCCATGGGCATCTCTAACTTATGCTGCAGTTTTTGTGGGGGTCTCAGTCCCTGCCTTTATACTCAGCCTCTTATTTCAAGCCACATCTTTATCTTCAGATCTGAGGTTTACAGCTTCTGCTCTTTCATTCTCTTACTTAATGCACAAATGCATGTCCAGATGCAGTTTGTGATACCAGCTGATACCAGAAGGAACCTGCATAGTACAAACTACTGCTCTACACAGAACCCTTTAGAGCAAGGTCTCTCAGCAATGGGGTCAACAAGAGGCACTTTGATCTTTTTCCATTTGTGTTCATCACCAAAGCTGGAATTTCTGATTTGGAAGAAAGTTGTTTTGGAACCTCTTAACTGGATGAAGCACAAGGGTTAGTCCTGGTACTGCACTGTCACCAGCAAGCTGTATTGTTCACGTTCATTTGAGTCTCCAGAAGGTGCAGAGCCACGGGAAGCAGATCAGCAAGCACTATGATAAGAGTGTTCTGTGAGGGTTTGTCCATTCTTGCCCCATACTGCTGTTGTCGATCTTTTCTCTCCTTGGTTTTTTTTTTTTTGTGTTGAAGTGAGTAGGTGAGTAATTTCTTAGCAGAAAAAGAGGAAGGAAGGAAAAATTGTGCCATTAGGACATTTTGTTCCACTGTGGTTTAAAAATGTTGTCTAGGAAACAAAATGCCCTACAGAAGGATGAAGGATGTCTTGCCTCTTTCTCTCCCTGCTTTCTCCTGAAGTTACATTAAATGCAGTGTCTGCTTCCCTTCAACTTTGGCTTTAGGAGCTTTGTGAGATTCCATATCGATAGGTAGCTCAGTGCTAACACAGAGGTGACAGCTATGCCAGGTGCTGGGTTTACTGTAAATACTGAGACCTCTTAATCTCTGCATTTCTGGCTTTAAACACGGAACATGTGCTGTTCCTATTTAGACATCTGAATCTCAGGGAAAGGAAGGAAAGGAAATAAAGAGGTTACTGGGAAGGATAGGTGAGTCCTCACCTGTACATGGTCTTCAGAGCTCCATGATATGCTGAGACTGGAGGCCTTGGCAGTGCCTGTCCCATTCTGTACTGGCCAGCTGTGATGCTCGGCAAGCTATTGACGTGGCTCTGGGCTGGGACAGTTCTTTACTCCTTTCTGTGTGGAAAGTAATTGGTTTAGTGATTGATTTAGCTCTGAAGAACTGGGAAGCCCCAGACAGAACTGGGACAGCACTGAAATAGGAGCTATATAAAAACCACTTATGAAGGTGCTTCCCTTCAACACCGAGGAAGAAGCATTCCCGTAAATGATGAAAATGAGAGCAAAGGCTCTCACCTCCAAAGTTCTTTTTATCCCATCACCTGTTGTTCTGCCCAGCCCTTCCCTCTCTACACTAATCCTTTGCCTTCTCTGTGCCACTGCCCTGGTGTCAGGAAACAGGGAACCCCAGGCATGATGTGTGGCTATGAAGAATTTCCGTGAACCTTTCAGCTTAGATTGTGTGGCCCAGGGTGTATGAATATGGATGCTGAGAAAGGCTTTTGCTACATTCTCTATCAATAAGAGGGGGGAACACTTCAGACTGGACCTGTAATCATCTCTACTTGTTTAAATAGCAAATGCTTCTATTTTTTAATTGAGCTTGAATCCAAAGCTGTGGAGTCATCTGGAAGACTCTCCTGGTTTTATGCAGGGGAGTTAGTATTCCTGGGTCTCTCTGTCTCAATCTAGTCTTTTTCCTTGCCTGCTCAGGTGCTCCTTCCCCTGTAGTATATTTTATAGCACTTTGTCCTGTCTAATTTGCCATCTGCTTTTCCACAGACCCCCTTCTGCCAGCATCAGCCTTTACTGTGCATGCATATGCATCTCTACAGGCAGGGAACCCAGGGATTCTGGCTGCGTCGGCTCCATCTGATGAATGAACCATTCTTACAGACATCTGGTGCTATCCTGGGCAAACTTTCTTCTCTCTCAGCCTTTTTTTTCCCCCTTTCTCTCCTCATCCCCCACCCCCATCCACCGCCTCCTTGCTGGATCTGCAGCGTGACTGGAAACAGGCTGAATTAATCAGCAGACTGGTGCTTCACTCTGCTGCTTCTGTCTCATTCTCTGCAGCGCTGGGCTCTGCACAGTCTTGCTCTCTCTCTCTCTCTTTGCTCTCTCATTTTTGGAGGGCAGCAGCAGTGCAGGTTGCTGGGGAAGTGGCACAGGAATTTAGCCCAGATGCTCTTCAAGCAGGCCGATCTCTGGATCCCCCACCAAGGCAAATGCCGCAAAGTAAGTTTCTCTCCCTTAACATTTAAATTCAAAATGGCTTTCCCCCTTTCCCTCCCCAGCCTGCATACTGCCTGAGGTGATGGTGCGTGAAGAGCTTTGAGCTTTTGGGGAAAGAGGTTATGGCAGGACATGAAGCAGTGAATGATGATTTTAGCTAGGGAATGACTTGGTGTTGGAGGTGATGGGGGAAGGAGCTCTGATATAAACTGCAGATTTAACCCTATAGCAAACAGGAGGGACCAAACATGATTTTAGCTGCTGACTCCTGCTTTGCTGTCCCTCTGCCTCGTGACTTAAATTCATCTGTATCTTCTATGGACTTTGATCTGTAGCTCTTCAACCTCCTTATCCCTGTAAAATGTCTCGCAGTGCACCTGCTAGGCTGTATTCTACTGTTAGTCCCCAAAGTCTAAAGAAGCTGAAGAAGTGGGGATGGGAAGGAAGCCAAGAAGGGGAGGAAGATGTGCTGAAGTTCTTTGGATTTCTGAGCATTGCTGGCCTCTGGGAGGGGATTAGCATCCTCTGGAGTAAGCTCTGCATTGGCATGGAGCAGTATGCTGTATGTTGAAGCCAGAATAAATATGAACCCCTAACTGGTCCCTGAACTTGGAGAAATAATGTAACTGGATAAATTACAGTAATTAAAGCTTGATAATTGCATAGTACAGGTGAACTTAAAAGCACTGCATAAACACTGCCTCACCCTGCCAGCAGCCTGGTGGGGCAGGTAACTATGGTTGGGGATTTGCTGCTGCAAACAGGACCCAAGAGACAGGCAGAGGAATGTACAGTTCAAAACTGGCTGTTACCTGGGGAGCAGTCGCCTCTTTCTCTACTGTTGAGCTGGTACTGGCTGAGGGAGAGGCAAAGCACTGGGCTTTGCATTACCTGTGTAGAAAGGTTGATTGTGCCTGTTGGCATTTGACTGTGCTTTATATGGAGGGCATAAAATGTGAATGTCATTGCCTGGGTTAAAATGGACCCTGTTCACACCAAAATGCAGTGGTGATTTAGATGTCTGATTAGCATTGCTTTGGCCAGATCTCTCAGCGATCTGTGCTCTTGCAGCTGTCTCTCTTCGCAGTGTAAATCTGCAGGCCCTATTAGTGATGAGCAGTGGGGAGCCTCAAAACCAGCATCCACACTGGAGCCCCTACTGGCACCCAGTTACCAAACTGTGTGGACTCTTTTGTCCAGGGCCAGGGGAAGGTCTGGGCTGCCATTCATACTGTTGCTGCAGATGGAGGAAGGAGACAGTTGTTGGCTATTGCTCTGTCCATTAATTTGGGCACTGCTGTGCTGAAGACTTTGCTTGTTTCATTTGATTTGAGACCACCAACAGCTAAGCTGTGGCTGCCAAGTTCACATCAGGTGGCATTTAAACCAAGTTTAATAGCTGTGTTCCTTGTCCCTTCTGGTACCTTCCTGGCATGTCCAGTTTTAAAGACAGCGATCCCTGCAGAGCCTTAATCAGCCTGACAGAGTTGCCTGAATCATGCAGGTCATGACACATATTTCTTTTGCTCTGTGCTTCCCAGTAGTGTTCAGGTGGGTTGGTAAATATTACAATCTTCACAGTAACTACAGATGGTAGGGCGCTGGTTGTCCCATTAAAGAGATGAGAAACTAATGTGCAGAGGAGCATCCAATTTTCACGCTGTCATGAAGAAATCTGTGGCAGAAGGAAGAACTGAATCCAGCTGTCCTGACTTCAGAGTCCAGAGTCTTCATCAGAAAATCATCCTGTGCAATAGGAATGTGTCAGGGGGAGGCTTCATATAGCCCGGTCACTACAGAAGCACTCTTGCTAGGAGTCAGGGAGCAGACCTCTTTTGAAAAGTAACCAGGTAAGCACTAGGAAAAACAAAAGGCATGATCAGGACCAAGGAGATAGGTAGTAAAGGGAGACTTTTGTCCAGAGTGGCCTGTGCATTGGCTTTGCAGGCTACACCAGCATCATTCTGTAGCGTGGATGTGCCATTTCAGGCAGTGAGCACACCTGGCAGCCACAGCTGGACAGAGCTGTAGCATACTGATGTACGGTTTCCTTTAGAACAAGAGTAAATCCCTCCCTAGCACCAGCCTGCTGTAAGAAATGTCGCTCCAAGGAACTGCATGCTGCCGTGTGCATGATGTCTGCCATCCTCTCTGATGAGACCCCAAACCCCCCACTATGTGTCATACTGTGCTTTATCCTAAGCAAGAAGCTGACTGACAGTACTAAGTGCAAATATATTTGGTGGAGTTACTCCTTCTCATCTGTTTCTGAATCTGTGAATAGCACTTATATTTCAGGAGGTGTAATCCCCAAAGTAGATTAATAGCCTGCAAAATGTCATTGTTAAATTAAAAATGGCCTTTTTTTTTCTGCTAAGGAATGCAAAATAGCTTTCAGAAAAAGGAAGAACATTCTGTTGCTCAGTTTCCCACCTCCAACTGTTTAAATCTGAAAAGCAATTGAGCAGAAGTGTTAAAAAAAGGGGCCTAGCGTGTGCAGCCTGGAAAGAGGGAAACAATCTGACAGCTGCCTTGTAGGGGCTTTCCATACCACTCTGAATTGAAGGGGTGGATCTGCAGAATATGAAAATTGAAGCTTCTAGCAAATCTTTGTTTTTCTATTCCCTTATTTGTTTAAACAATCTTTGTAAAGGCACTTACATTTGCAGTCTGGGTGAGAAGCTCATATTCTGCAATAGACTGAATCCACAGCGGACAGAGGATGATTCAACCCACTTTGTTCTGTAAAGCAGAGAACATATTTGTGCTCTAGTATTATTTAAAAAAAGACTTGGCACTTGTGATATGCCACCACATATTATGTAAACATTTACTGGTTGATAAACAAACAAATATGCTACTATGGATGTGTAATGGCTGTAGGAAAATATAAGAGGACTTAATTATACTAATATTTTGTGTTAATTTCTCACCTGTATACATTCTGACCTCTGCTTCTTTGCTCCTCTTGAAGGAAGGAGAAAGACTGCCATCTTTAATTGCATAGCAGAGTGTGCGAGAACAGCTGATAAACTTGTAAGATATTCTTGAATGGTTCTATGTGTAGAAGAACAGGATGGGAATTTTAGGAGGAGAGATCTGGAACCAGTGGCAATTTTGTGTGAGGATGAATGTGGGCTGCGGGAAGCGGACGCCAGTAGGTGGTAATGCTCAGGAACAGCTTCGCATTGTGGGAGGAAAAAACAGAAGGTAACAATTCTTTTCCTACTTAGCAGTCTGAAAACGCTCCTGCAACTCATGAGGAAGGCAAAGGAAACCCTCTTGCTGTGAGCCAGGCAAGGCTACAAATTTAAACAAGCTTCTGGATTATTGGGTATTTGCCACCTAATTTCCCCCTGTCAATCTACGGAGGGCTGGCTGAGAGTAGGAGGCAAAGAAAAGTCTGCAGACCTGCATCACCCCTTCTCCTAGCTCTGAGATGCTTCTTGTCTCCTTCCTGAAGAGCCAGACCAGCTCCTTAACCTGGACATTTGTTAGATCTAGCGCAGGTTCCCTTTCTCTAATGTTCACAGGCAAACTAAGCAGGATATTTACTGATAAAGTGGAGAAACTCACACATCTTTTCATCTTCCCATCCAGTTCACACCTCAGCATGTTCATTCCCTCTAGGAAGAAAAAAATAAAATAAAATCACGTAGACAAAAAGAATCTCTTGCACTGAGTGTTTATCTACAACAGCCATCCTGCAGATTACGACTCCTGAGAGCCAGACTCGGTATCAGCTGCAAGGCAGAGGGTTGCAATCATCCCGTGTTTCCCTGGCTTCAGTCACACCTCTTGGACCAAGGCCTGGTAGCTGGGACAGGGGTCAGCTCCAGAGGAGCCCTAAGTGCACTTAGAGCCTCATGTGCTCTCCAGCCTCTCCGCAAACGAGGAAGCAACTGCTCATTTTGTCCTCAGGACTTTTTCCCTTTAGGCATGGGGGGGGGGAAAGTATCTTTTCTTCTTTTTTTGTTCTTCAGTGGAACCCCCCTGCTAAGGCTGCTGGATTGGAAGGTGTCTTGCTGGTTTTGTTTTGTCCTGAAAATTAGCAGATTACTCTTTGAATGCAACTTTCCAAAGCAAAGATGTGAATGTTGAGGTTTTTATTAATGAACTGACACCTCCTGTGAATGGCTTCTTCACCCTGGGGTGCTCACCTCCTGTTTTGTGGCCAAAAGAGCACCGGCAGCTGATGAAAGGCTGGAAAGATCCCTCTGGGACATCCCAGGTTTGCCATACACAAAGGTTTACTTTAAGGCATTTGAAAAATGCCTCATTAGCAGTTGATGACTTAGTAGGGCAGATCTTATTACGGAAACCTAGAGCTGCCCCTTGCCAGGAGCTCAGGGTGGCTCTTCTTGCCCGTCCCTTTCATTCTTTGGTTCCAAGCGCTTTCCCTTGATGCTCACCAGCAGTAGGTTTATCTGAGTCTCCACAGGCAGCCTCACACTCACATTACTGCAGTATTTACTTACCAGGCTGGCTCTGCCTGCTTTGCCAAATGTTCTGTGTTTTAAGTGTCAGGATGGGT
>JANHFX010018255.1:0-35758 GCA_027560015.1 Chloroceryle amazona | reverse complement strand
GCTGCCAAAGGCCCTTCAGAGGCCGCCCTGCCCCACTCTGTGCTTGTCCTTTCTCACCTGCTCCAGCCACCTTCCTTTGTGGCTGCCCTTACCTTGGCTGACACCGTGGCAGAACAGTGACTCCTGGTAGAGACTGGAGCAGGTGTGCACACATTTCAGGAACCTTTCCGATTGCCTCTGAATTTGCTACTTTTTTCTGCTGGCTGCCTGATGTGATGTGACAGTTTCTCTTTCCAGGCAGCATGACATTACTAGATGTTGGCAAGAAGTGCAACTTTCCTCTCATTTCTTCTGTAGCTCTTGGTGTAGCCATTAAAACTAGCTTGGTGTCTAAGCAGACTTTGCTTTTCAGTTAAAGTCCCTCTTATTATTGCTTCCTTTCATTCTGTGTCTTTTATCTGTCTGCTTTCCCTGTGTTGGAGAGGCCACGTGGTTTTGTGGGTGCTTTGCCATGCCCCAAACAGCCAGCAGTCAACTGATGGGGAAACCTTTCTGTCCCTTGCTCCGTGTTGCTGTTGGGCAGTCGTGTTTGCTGCACTCCGGTGGTGCAGCAGCAGGTCTGTTTTCAGCTGCACTGCCATCTCCTCCTCTGGGAGCCTTTCAGAGACTCCTCTCTTTCGTCCTGTGCTGATGTTACCTGGGCTGCTTCCAAGAACAACACAGAACCGCTTCCTCTATTCCTAAAGCTGACACATAGAATGAAAACTACAGCAGGATTATTTTTAGTTCTGTAAAAGTGCAGCCGAAGCAGCATTGCGAGACTCTGCTTGGCCAGAATTTGCTGTTTCAAGTTGTTCCTGATAGGTGAGGAGTGCGGATGGTAGATGGTAGTTTAAGGAACATCTATCTGCTATACCTTGACGCATCCATTACAGTTTTGGATTGGACCATCAGTGTGAATGAGTCCGAATGCTGAGATTGGTTTCTGGAAAGTGTTCATCAGAAAACCACTCAGTTAAGGAACAGGAAGCAGAGTGCAGATCATGGCTGAGCTGCACTTGCCGAGCTGGGTGTGTGCGTGCAGCTCCCGAAGAGCAGAGCTGCTGCGGCTTGAGACCATGGTGGGTTTGGCTGGGCTGGCAAGAGCCTCGGCTCCTGCCCAGTCTACGTTTGCTGGGCTGTGTCACATAACTGGGGACCAGGGGGTGAAGCTTCCTGTCTGCTTTGTGTTCAGTAGTGCTGTACTCAGTAAACAGCACAATACACCTGAGCACATCTAATGCACAGGATATCCTATGCACTGTACACCCTCAGGGTGTTTGTATTTAAACATGAAATGCAAATGAGGACTTTTATCGACTGGTTCCCTGATGTCTGCTGTAGCCCTCAGGGACAGCTGTCTGCTCTTCCTTGTCGCTTCACTTTCAGTGGTCTGGTATCCACAGTACCTCGCAGCAATCTCTGTGATTTGAAGGGAAGGAAAGTGCTTGTGTTCTTGTCCTAGGAGTACAAGTGTTTACCCCACTTCTGTGTTATCCGCATCTTACAGCAGTGTTTTCCAGCTGACACGCTCTTGAGTTGCATCCATTCAGGCTGCTACCTCTACTGACCAGTGAAGGAGCAATGCTCTGGGCTCCATGCACTTCCTTCGAGTCCAAGTGCCTCCCTCCTATGTTCACACAATTCAACACTTAAAACTCTAGTGCTTTCTATTGTAAAAGGGAGAGTTGCTGCTGGAGTCTTGTCTCCTTCTGAACTGGTCATGTTCCAGCACTTAAATCTGGAGATTTCTGTGTCAAAGCAGCCACAGAGGCAGGATTCACAACCAAAACTTTGTAACAAGCAGCTGTGGAAATCCAACCCCTCTCCTTTAGAATTGCAGATATTCTCCTACTTCATTATTAGTACTGTTAGCAAAATACATCCTGTATCACTAGATTTCTACCATAACTGTGTTGTGCTGTCCCTACAAGCTGATACCAGTTCGAGCCTGCCTAACCTTGGAGCTGAGCAGAGTCCCTTTGCATTGTCCTCAGCCTCTGCTGATTAGAATCTTGTTTCGCAGAAATGACTTGGTATTGTGCTTTGATAAAGTATTTATCCAGCACAGTCAGGACCGGTTTGTTTACCTGATATTATCTAAGTGCTCAAATTCCAGCCAGCAGTCTAAAGTTCACAGGAGGGAAGATGGTTTCAGGAAAATAGAGAATCAGACTGGTGATGACGAGTGCAGACCATTCACGGTAGGTTTTTCAGTCAGCCACCAGGAAAAAGCCTAAAAAGAAAATAAGAAAGAACTAAACCGTTTGCTTTTTCTGGCACCTCAGGATGAGATGACCTCAAGTTTGGGCCTTACCACAAACAAAGCCCTCACGATCCTGAGAGACCAGCTGTCAGCACTGCTGGAGGGGTATCAGAAGGAACAGAAAAAAGTGACTTCATGGAAGGTGAGGCACCAAACAGCACAAGGTTGGTGCTCGGTCTCCCCTTCTCCAAGTAAAGCTGAAAAGCAAACAAAAGTTGTCTGCATTCCCTCCCAGACTGCTGCTGCAGAACTGCTAAAGTCCTTGGGAACAGTACAAGGAATCTACCTAAGGGTATGTTCCTCACAGCACTTATCTCCTGGGTGTGGGAGATCTAGAGGAGCTTAGCTTCACTTGTGAAGGACCTCAGGGCTTCAAGAGCCACTAAGGGCAGTGTGCCTTAGAAGTCCTTATCAGGTGGAGAGAAAGAGCTGTGAAGCTCAGTGTTCTCCAGATGTCCATCATGCTTGTCTGGAGTCTGTGTTGAATACAAAGTGCTGGTATTTATGCATGGTGCTTAAATGTCCAGAGAGTTCCTTGCTTGGTTAGCGACAATGGAACAGCCTGGCACAGAAGCCTTTTCATTCTTCCATGCAAGAGTAAAGCAGAGTATTCACCCAGACTCACCTGCTGAGCCACTGTTAGTGCTCCAGCATTCACATCGCTGATCTGGGCTGCTCTGGATCATGTTCAGGGGTTTTACAAAGTTGTGTTCACCCTGGAGGGTCAACTGCCACCTTCAGCCTCTCTCACTATACTTCTCCAAATATCTGGCTCTGTATTTCATGAACACTGAGTGTCTGCTGCTCTCCTTTCGTAGGAGGTGTGGAGGAGCAGTTTTCTGTACCATGGTAACCGTTGCTCCTGTTTCCACTGGCCTGGTGCATCTCTGATGCTTCTGGCAGTGCTGTTGCTGCTGTGCTGCTATGGGAGCCAGCCACAGGGGAGGTAAGCAAAGCATCCTGCACTGGTTAACTGAAGCACAGTGGTAATTTCATATGTCACCACTGTCTGTGGCTGACATAACAGTTTTGTCCCTCCTTCTGTTCAGATATCTAGATATCAGCATGCTCACACTGGTAATTCTGTCCCTATCAGTCCCTTTCACAAAACTTGAGCCAACTTAATTCTACCTCTCATAGAGCCATAGAGTGTCCTGGGGAGATACAGGTTGTTTGTGTTTTTTTTTTTATACAGCATTCCTACCTAGATCTTAAAAAAAAATCTCCTAAGGCATTATCATAGTTAGGAAGGATTTTGAAGCATGAGAAGTTAGTGCCTGCCTCTGTTTAGCCCATATCCAGGGCTGAACTACAGCAGCTGCTCTATCACCTAGTGACCCCTTTGAAGGGGGATCCCCCAACCAAGAAGGGGGATCAGGAAAAGGAGAGAACACCCATGGTTTGAAATGAAAACAAATAAAATGAAACAGTGAAACCAGTATCAGTGTCAAGTATACAAAGTTGTACTCAGCTCAGCAAGCGAATGGCAGTCACAATAAGCAGGAAAGCAGGCCTCAGGAGCAGAATGGTGAGCAAGCTCCTCCAGAGACAATCAGGATCAAGAAGAGCCTCTATCCTCAGAAAACTTTCCCCTTTATAGTGAGAGTGACGTTTACAGTATGAGATACACCTGTAGCCAGCCTGGGTCAGCTGCTCTGGCTGATGAAACTCCTGATGGCCTGCAGACCATGGCTGGCCTAGGGTTCCATCCCAGAGAATCCAGAACAGTGTCTCAAGAGAATTTACTGTGCTGTCACATGTGCCATAGCATGCCTTGCCTGTATTTGTTAAGGGTATTTTTAAATTGATTCAGGTCCTCTCAAACTTCTCTGGTGGCATTCTTCTAAAGAGGAATTGTGATCATAGCTCCCCTGGTTTTCTTAGCCATACATCTGTGGGCTGTAGGAGTAAACAATGGAGCAGGTATATATTTATCTCTGTGGGTGGCTGGCAATGTATTCTGATCATTTACTCCAACCTCGTCTGCTTTCTGCTTTCTTTTGCTTTGCTGTGCAAAGCCAAGGTGCTGAGATAGTTAATGCTCTGGCACTCTTCCTCCTTCTCCTCTTGGATCTCTTCATGATTGGGCGTCAAGAGAGGCTGAAGTGCAGAGAGGTGGAGAGGAGACTTCAGACAATCATTGATAAGATAAACGGTGAGGTCCCATTCATCTGTCTGTCATTTGCATTTGTGTTTTCCTCCCCTTGGATTTTTCTCCAAACCGGATCACTTACATTACTAACTGAGCTTACTAGCCTTCCCCTGTGTGACACCAAAACCAGCTGTGACAGGGGTGTCCTACTCATGCCTGTCCTGTAGAATAGTTGCTCCGAGTAGCCATGTGCCGTGCGCTTCCAATCTGTGCGTTATCAGGTAGGCGGCTGTTACGTCTGTGCATTGGAGTAATTCGAATCTGCAGTGTCTTACAAAAATATCTGCCTTGTAGCAGATGATGAGAGAAGAATACGTGGGGTTGTACTGCAACATAGAACAGAAGGAAATAAATTGCTGCATGTGAGCATCATCTCAACAGGGGGTTTTGAACCTGAGGAGGCAGCTCATTTCAGTGTGGCAGTTTTAAAGATAGCCCTTAGCTTTTCTGTTGTACAAGTACGATTTTAAGGTTATAAAATGACTACATTTAGTTGTTAATACTGGGGGAGAGAGAGAGAGAGGGAAGAGCCATCAAGGAAGAAGGGAAAGATAATGAAAGATCATGGGAATATACTCAGTTTAGCACTGGAGGACATATAGCCAATACAGGATTTAAGTTGATGCATGATTGACCCTCCAAAATTGTTATCACCCAATTCTTTCACAATTTGTGCTTTCAGATACACTTGGCAAGGAGGTGAAATGGCCAGACTCCATGTACCCTGACCTTCATATGCCTTATGCCCCATCCTGGTCCCTTCATTGGGCCTACAGGGATGGTCATCTTGTCAACCTGCCTGTGAGCCTGTTAGTAGAAGGAGATGTCATTGCTTTGAGGCCAGGCCAGGAGTCATTTGCTTCTCTGAGAGGGATTAAGGTAACTTGCTTGTCTTATTTCCTTGCCCTCTCACAAGGTATTTCCCAGGATTTTCTTGCTCATACTCTAATTCCCGTTGTACAAATTATTGGAGTGTTTGATTTCTTCTGACCTTCAAAATAGCTTGAAATTCCAGTTCAGTCAAGGACAGTGCTTTGTTAGACAGACTGCATCCTCCCTGTGAACTCCCAAACCCCGTGGACAGGAGACACTAATGGGACACCAAAGCACCATATTTCCATCTCTTCAGGTCAAGGAGAAATTGTAATGCAGTGCTAAATATAACTGGAGTGATATGACATACAAACCCCCTACTTCATCCTGGCTTTTATGTGGAGAAATAAATTTTGTCTGCTTTGACCTTCTCCTTGCTATTGATTTTGTATAAAAGAGGATAATATAAAATACTTGGGGTAGAAGTAAATTAAAAAATCAATTACAAGATCTACACAAAGATTTGGTGCTAGAAGAAGATTGGAAAAAGTTTAAAGCTTGAAATTTACCTTTGTTGGTTTTTATTGAACCTTTCACACCAAGTGCCAAATTTTATGTGATAACCAAATGTGCTTGAACATAAGCATTTCATTTTAGCTAGTTTAGCTAATGAATTCTTGAGACTCGGGAGAGGGAACTGTGTCAAACATGTATTGTGTCTCTGGGGGTGGGAAAGGTCCTGCTGCACTAAACCTCCAGTCCCTTGCAGCAGGATTCCACCGAGGCCCCGACTGTGCAGCCTTTGGGCTCTCTGACTGTTTTTCTAGGACGATGAGCACATAGTTCTGGAGCCAGGAGATCTTTTTCCACCTTTCTCACCTCCACCCTCCCCAAGAGGAGAAGTGAAGAAGGGACCTCAGAACCCTCAGTTATATCGTCTTTTCCGTGTCTTGAAGACCCCAATAATTGATAATGTCAGGTGGGTTGAATCCAGTGCATGATGCCTGCACAGCTTGTCTCTGTCCTTGTTGCTGCCTTGTGTCAAAGAATGAGACTTACCAGTCCAGGACAGGAGTTTTCAAATATGCTGTGCTGTGTTTTCTTTATTACCTGCAAATGCTCTAAGTCTCTTACCGTCCATCTTCAAGTGTCCTTCATAACTGGTAGGTTAGGCTAATATATAAAGCCACGTATATGCTGATTATTGCTGTTCAGCTCATTACTTTCCTGCTGAAATTGAGCAGTGCAGGGAGGTCACAGATTTCATGTGTTCGATGTAACTAGTGGTATGACACCCTTTGGTCAACTGGAGATACAAATATCTGAAGTCCTGGTGGTGTTTCAGTACATGTTGGGGCGATGGAACCTTCCTGTTAAGTGGGTGAGGAGACCTGGGGAGTTTGCTCCAGAGCACTGCAAATTTACCATGGCAGGTGCAATGCTGGTATTGTAGAACGTGGCTTCTCTTTTGAAGGTCATCCCCCACAGCATAGGGTGAACACTGTTCTCACCAGGTCTGCTGGGAGGTTTATATCTGAGGAAAGTGCAGGGCTAGGATCTTGTTTGCTGAAATCTCAAGCTCTTTTCCATTTTTTAGGTGGTGTCTGGAAATGGCTTTGTCACGTCCTGTGACAGCCCTGGATAATGAGAGATTCACTGTACAGTCAGTGATGCTGAAATACGCTGTCCCTATTGTGCTGGTAGGTCTCATTTCAAGCCTTTGTTGTGGAATATATCCACATTTTGTCAATAAAGGTGAAGAATTTGCAGCCATCATCAGGAAATGGTGGCCAGGCCCTAAGCCATGCAGCTGACTCTGTGTGTACCTTGGGTAGTTCATAGAAGCAAAGATGCTGAGCCATCTAGCTCTAAGAGTAGAGGGAGGAACTGCAGCAGCACACCAAGTATATCTTCCAGACTTTCCCAGGTCTGAGAATGTTACAAGGCAGTGAAAATCCTGCCCTGTCAGCACTAGTCCCTGACAGTGTCACCTCTCTTTGAACTGCAGGCTGGCTTCCTGATCACCAATGCTGTGCGCTTCATTTTCAAAGCTCCTGGAATTGCTTCTTGGCAGTACACTCTTCTTCAGCTGCAGGTAAAGGAGAGCTTTGAGCTCCACTACACCTCATCCCAGAGCACCACTGAGGGCTGCTTCCCTCCCTCAGCGATGAGCTTCATCCTGTGACAGTGTCCTATGCACACCCTTGTGCGTGCTGGATCCAGGAGCAATCAGTGGAGCAGGACAACAGCTCTACCCCAGCCATTTCTCTTAGACTGCCCTTTACGTTGTTTGCTTGCTCTCACTTGCCATGTATGGTATATATGTGTGTGCATATACATATAAGGTATCCTTTGCCTTTAAACATGTAAGAGTTTATGTCAAATTCAGCAGGAAAAATGTCTGTAAGTTGGTGTGATTTATTCAAGGCCTCCTTCGTTACAAAGCCCTAATGGGGGGTGTCTCCCCTACAGAGCTTCTCCCAGTGTTACACTGCTTCCAGTGTGAGCGGTCTCCTTCCTTCCTGCCATTGCCTTTTGCCCATTCTCTCACTGAGGTGGAAAAGATGACATGTGAGAGGTGTGACTTCTTATTGTCTCTGTGCTTGCTGGTGATTACAGTTTTTTTCCAGGTGAATGGTGTCCTACCCATCCTTCCGTTGCTCTTTCCTGTCCTGTGGATTCTTGCTACAGCCTTTGGAGAAGCCAGAGTCTTGGCCCAGATGAGCAAAGCCTCATCCACCTCGCTGGTAGGTGTCTCTATGCATCAAACCATTGCAGGAGATGAGAAGGGCTCTGTGAAGTGAGCACAGTGAGTTCAGCAGATACGTGCACGTAATTGTAAAAGCTTTGGATCTGTGGTTGTCCCAGCTATGTCCTCTCCCTGGAGCACACTGTGACTTTTTCTTGAACAGATGTTTTAAATTTTTCAACCCATCTACAGATATCCCAAGGTGATAGGAAGCTCCAGTGATTCTATAAATCTCTTCAAGGCACACGCTTTCTATCAGCTAAATATAATACATCAGGGAGGTCAACATGGAGATAAATACCCTGTGGTGACTGTAACTGGGGAACGTTCAGCCACTGAGAATGGGATACGTGAGATCCTCTGCAGTCCCCTGTTTTAACGTGTGGGCTGAACAGCCCTTTCCTGAGGCTGTGGGGCTTCGCTTGCTGGCATGGCCTTCGCAGTGGATCAGGGAGTAAGAGGTTTTGCTGGTTTGGGGAGTGGAGTTTCGTAGTCTGATGGGTGTGTGGTCCTGAACTGGATGCACTGATGGGTGTCTCTTGTTCTCTTCTGGTGACAGTGTTGGTGAGATGCATTGTGCTATGTTTGTCTTCTGTGCTGACTTGTGTTATGTCTCTATTTGAACAGAGTTTCTCTCTCCTTGCCCTTTCTCAGCCACTGTGGTGCTGGGTCTGTGTTTTCTATTTTTTCCCCTAGAGGTTGTACACGACTAAGCTGCCTCTGTCCTGGGAGGGAGGACACATTACCTCCTCAGCAGCATTTGCACCTTTACCATCTCTTTTCAGTGTTTTCTCCACTTTACCTTTCCCCCCAGTCTCAGCATTGCATTCTGTCTTTGCAACCTCCTTCTATCCCTTCACACCTTGCTGTTTGGCTGAGCAAACACAAGTTCCTCAGATTCCCTGCTTCATCATTCCCAACATACCCATTTGCCCTGCCCCTTGTACTTGCACTTCCCTTGTGTTCTTTCCTGTCTTCTCCTTTTTCTTGTCCAGGCAACTCACTCTGTCCAGCCAGCTCTTTCTGTGGCATCTCAAACATCATTCTCCATTCTTGCTGCTGCAGAACAAATGTGATGTGCCTTGGTCATTTGCTCCCTTGACTAGGGCAGTCTTCTCTTGGCCTCTCTATTTCACTCCTTCCTTCCTCTCTACTCTGTTCAAAATGTAGTAGGTAAGCTCCAATTCCTCTCCAACCACTTGGCCTGTGTGGTGCTCTTCTTCACCTTCTGCCACCTCCAGTTGTAATCAAGCCGGTTGATTCTGAGTTTTTCAAGGCCACAGGTAACCCTTGTAACTGGTTAGTCAGACATCCTGCAGGACACAAACCAGTGCCCCCCCAAACCGAGCGCCTGTCTGAAAATCCAGTACTATAGTTGGACCACAGCAGCATTCCTTTTAGAAAAGAATTTCATGTTGCTTTGAAAATATCAGTACTGCCTTTGTTGGGTTGTTTCAAGTAATTATTTACCTTCACTGCTAAAAATGGGCATTCTGTGTTAGTGGGAATTTTTGTAGTATCTGATTACTAGTTCTTGGAATATTTACATCTTTTGTCTCCTAGATTGAGAGCACATCAGTCAGTTTTCTGGTCTGTTGTAGCTACTCACATTCCCTTTTACTGTCTCTTTGGTTAAGTAAACAGCTTTTCCAACCCTCTGAGCTTTCTCTTGGCTTTCCTTTTAGCTTTTTCCAGTGCTTCAGGATCACTGTAGAACTGTGAATCTCCAAACCTCACAAAATATTCCAGTAACAGTTGTGATTGTGCTACATTTCAGAATAATTTGGACTTTCTACTCCATGTTCCCTTGTTAATACAATAAAGGCTCATATTAGCTCTTCTAGCCACCACTTTAAATGGCCAGACTGTGTTCAGCTGATAATCTACAGCATTATTGCTTTCTAAGATAGAGTCCTGATCCTGTTAAGTCCAACCTTCATTTTTGCCCTTAGGTATGCAACCTTACTTCTGTGCCTGTTGCTATGCATGTTTTTGCTCATTTACCAAGCAGTCCATACTGTTCCCTAATAGTGGTCTGTTCTCTTCATGATTGGACCCTATCCCAAGCTTTGTATATTTTACAGTCTCTATCAGTTTTTTCAGTTTTCCTTCAGGCTATCAATGAAATACCCCAGATTTGTCCCTGTTTGAGCTAGTAACACATCTTATTGCAAATAAATCCTTGGTTTCCGTTCCATTTGGAATAGTCTGTTTCCAATATATATAATATGGGCACTATTTCTCCAGTATTACTCTAAGTTTTGTTAGAAAACCAGTAAAGCTTTTTGTTTCAAGTCAAAGTACCAAGTGGTCTATGTTAAAAGCATTACTTCTATCAGTCAAATTTGTAATTTTGTCACAAAAGATATCACAATAGTTTGATGAGATTTATTACTCATGTACTTGTGATGTTTGGCGCTGGTTGTATTATTCCACTTCTTTTAATGGAGTCTCATATTAGCTGCCCTGTTATTCTGTCTGAAATCAAAGTCTGCCTGGAGTCCTGTGGTAACTCAGTTTGTTCTCCTTACCCTTTTTAGGCATTGGCACTACATTAGCTTTCTTCCATTGCACTGGGACTTAATCTGCGCTTTGAGCCTTGTGTGAGATCAGCAGTTGCAGAAAGTTGTCCAGACCTGCTAATTTAAACATATTTTCTTTCAGTAGCTAATGTTAGAATGGAAAATATTTCATATTTATCCTATGGCATGATTATATCACTGAATAGGGAAAAGCAATATTAATTTAACATGTCTGCCTTGCCTGTAGACTTGCACTTTCACTTTCTTCAACAAGCAGTGGACTGGTTTTAGTTACCTCTGGTGTGCTTTTTCTTACTTTTATGTTAATTTTTACTTCTCTTTTCAATTCCACTCAAGCCTGGACTTTTTATTTTTACTATGGGATTGTCGCTTTTGAAATTTGTGATAAACTATTGTTAAACAGTTCCTAATTATCCTTCACAGTTCTCACTTTAATTTATTTCTGACAAATTTGTTTAGTTTCTTTCAGCCTTGTTAAACCGATCCTTTTAAAAGTGCCAGATATATGCATTACTATTTGGGGTGTCATTTTATTTACATACAAATGTAATTGCCATATTCACTTATGCTTATGAATATACTTAAATGTAAAGTGTTTTTCCAAGTTCCATCTACTGCGGAATTCCTCTGTGCTGGATGCACAAATTTTGAGTTAGTTGCCCCATGCTAGTGCCCTGCTACAATTTCTATTCCTTTCTTAGGAATTCCTTTCTTCCCTTTCTTATCACCTCCTTCCTCTGTGTCCGTTGTGTTCCAGGCACCTGCTTTTACAACCACTCTTCTAGCTCCCTTCTTTTAACTGACCCATATAGCTTAAAAACAGATCAATCAATCCTGGCTCTTTCTGTCTAAAAATAACTCTCCAGAAAGAGCCTCCCGTGGGTCTAACTGCTGATATTTTCTCTGTAGACATTTAGGTAATGACTGTGTGTTCTGTGATGCCCAACACCAAGCACTTTAACTGTGCTTCGCAAGTAGATAAAGACACAGTCCATTAAAGACTTAATTGCTCTGATGAGTTATTGGTCTGCCTTGGTATAGCAGTTCCCACAGAGCAGGACTCCCGCTTGCTTCTCTCTGAGGCCCAGGATTTAGAGAAGCGTGTTCCTCACGACACATTTCTGAGCACAATTATAGTAACTGATCTCTTCTCTTGCTGCAGCTTGCTAAGTTTTCAGAGGACACTCTCAGCAGCTACACAGAGATGGTATCTTCTCAGGTACTATTATTATAAATTGTTTTCTTCCATCTTCACTGCAGAACTTCATTATATCCTTTCCCTTCCTCTCTCATTTCCTGCTTGCTCCTAGACCCTTTTTACTTGTGTCGGTTGTCCATTGTCACTCATTTGCTGCTTTGATTTGCTATGCATGCAGGTTGCACGTGTTTTCCATACACCTTCCCGTGTAAATGGCTGCTCTGCTGACCAGAGATTGAGGTGACTTTGATATTGCTTTTCTGAATATTGCAAATGGTTTGAAATCAACTTTTTCTGTCCTGAGGAAAGTATTCCTTCCAAGTCCTCCCTGTTCCAGGAGTAAAATAAACTTTTTATGGTGTGTGACAGAAAGAAGGGAAGTATTTTGCTTGTACCGGTACAACCTCCTTCTTCAAGCCAAAAATAAAGAACAGAGGGGATGGCAGTCAGCATCAAGACCAAACGTGAAGGGATGATCATGGGATGTGCAGGCTTTTTAAAAGTCTGATCCTGTTTCATAGGCTTCTTAACAAACTTAAGCACATGACTAGTGCTGCCAAAGCTAAGGCACATAAACATTCAGAATGCTGTTCTTCTGGGGGAGGAACTGTATCTGTCCACTCCGTAAATTGCATCATCCAGATTAATGAGGTGGGTAGAGGAAAGACACTTTTCTGTCTAATCTGGCATTGAAATTGCCCTTTCCATAAGGAGGCAGATGGACTCCTGGAGTGATTAAAAAGCCTTAGCTGTGATAAGAATCAGTGACTCCAGCCACAAAGAGGAATGCATGTGAATGCACAGACACACATGCTTCCTTTGCTAAGTATTTTGTTGTCTTTCTATGCCAGTTCACCATTTAGCTTAGATGTTTTTTAAGTGTTGAATGGGAATAATTCAAGCTGACCTTCCTTGTTGTAAAGATCTGCTGCTTTTCTTTTGTACCTATGTAACATTTTTCCTTATGAGAAACTGGTTTAAATAAGGGCTTTTTTTCTTCCTGGGGGTAGCTCATGATTATTTTGTGGTTGAGCTTATGGTTGTACTAACCCTTGGTGTCTAAAGATCTTGATCTGTGGACCTTTGGGGAAGTGCTCTGCAGTGACAGCATTCCAGAACAGCAGCTAAAAGGCAGTAAAATAACACTGTAATTCAGACCTGGTTTTGGTGGCTTTAGGAGTGCACAGACAAAAATACACAGCTCTGGTGCGTGGATTGACTGCTGCCACCCAGACTCTTCTGAAACATGTTCATGTGGAAGATGAAGAGTGCCAACCTGACATTTTAATTTTGCAAAATATCCCCTTCTTTCAGTTTCCTACCATGTTGATTACAATTCATTTGTAAGGATGGAGTAGACAGGGCACCTTGGCTTTATTTCCAATGTCGTCACTGCCTCAGTAAGTAACCTTGGACAAGTCACCTCATCACAGTGGCTCCATTTACCCAATCTGCAGCATGGTGATCATAAGCTTAAGGCCTTGAACTCTGTAATCCAAAGGGATGGGAGTTTCTTTAGAAAAAAAAATATGTAACGGCTGATTCACTCCAGATGAAATCACTTCAGAATTTCTTCCCGTGTTTTTGGATAGACAAAGGTAGTTTCAGGGAATTGTCAGTTCCACAATCAGACTGTCTGTTAGCATCCTCTGGGAGGGGAAGAAATGCCTTTCCCTTGGGAACATCAGCACTGTATCAGTTAACAGGTTTCCACGGAGACTGATGGTTAACTTACAGTGTATCACTGTGTTGAACCTGAAAACAGGTAATGTCATGCTTCCTTTTGTCCTTCTCTCCCCTCATCTTTCACTGAATGTGTCTTTAATTGGCTGATGTTCTCTGCTTCCCTCGGCAGGAAATGATACGCTGTATCTGGAGCCACTTCCTCTGTGTTTTGAAAGGCAAATCCCCAACTCTGAGCTTCACTTCCAGCTTGCTCCATAGTCTGGGATCTGTCACTGTGAGTATTGCTGGGTTGTCAGAAGGAGGAGCTTATGTGGATGCTTCATTTGCACCGCTCATGGCATCCTTCCCTGAGCATAGGCTGTTAGCAGTCAGTTCACTGTGCTGGAATTAGAAACCTTTCAGGCACCTGTCTTTGTAGAAGAGCTTGTCCAAGCAGCATATTTGCAGGCTAAAATAATGGTTAGAGATACTCTGTGGCATCTTAACAGTATGTCTGTATTTTCCAGCTCTGGTTCTGGTCCCATAACCCCATTGACTCCTGTTCAAGAACCAGCTGGTTCTGGTCCTGATAAGGTACTAGCTGGTGAAACAGGTTGAGTAGTTGCTTCCTTCCCGTGGTCTTCATGCCTAGTTTTGCAATATAAAAATAATATTGGTATTAAACAACACATCTATATTGCTAAAGCAAGGATTTCTCAGAATTCTTGAAGGGTTATTAGGTGCAGTCTCTTAAGCCAGAAGGTTGGCAAAGGAGAGGCTTGTCTGTTCTCCCATCTGCTTATAAAATTTGTGATATTTACAACTATGCATGAACACCGAGACATGTTTTCACTGAGATTCTGCTTTCTCGGGGGTGTTGGGGGATGTTCTAGGTGCTCTGCTGTGTAGACAAGCAGGGGATTCTTTCCTGGCCAAACCCCAGCCCAGAGACGGTTCTGTTCTTCAGTGGGAAGGTGGAACCCCCTCATGATAGTCACGAAGATCTGACTGATGAGCTCTCTACACGGTCCTTCTGCCATCCTGAGATGGAAGACGAGGTGAGTGATGTACTCCATAATGTAGTATGCTTGCTCTAGTCATGGTTTGACAACGCATAATGTGGTAATACAGAGGAGGCCCTTTGCTTGTAGAGAAGTCCCTTACCATAATTCTTTGCTTAAAAGATGAAGAGGAAGCAAGGTTGAGATCCTCTTCCCTAGGAGTCCTAAAGCAGCAGGTGAATCAGTAGTGGCTCACATTTGACCACTGAATCACCTCGGTTCATTTGTTGGTCTCTTGCAGCCCCATGAGAGAGATGCTTTGCTCTCTGGCCCCCTGGCAGACACAGTCCACATGACTAATGAGCAGGAGAGGAACAACTGGTCTAGTGACCCTCCAAAGGCCCCCGATGCCCATGCCCACCGAAAGCCAAACAGCAGAAGCAAGCATCCCTCTGGGTCCAATGTGAGTTTTAGCAAGGACACGGAGGGTGGAGAGGAGGAACATACTCAGGTAAGACATACTGAAGAGGCACACAAGTAGTCTTTTATGGGGCTATAAACCAGTCTTAAACCCATAGAGTCTCCCCTTTGAGGAATTTACTTGGGAATTCCCTGCTGTTTTCTAGGCTCAAGCTGTATTCACTGTAACCAACTAGAAATTTCCTGTCTGTTGGATCAGGTGGTTGGTGACAGCGAGGTGTTGGCTTGCGAGGCTGAAGACTTTGTTTGTGACTACCACCTTGAGATGCTTAGCCTGTCCCAAGACCAGCAGAACCCCTCCTGCATCCAGTTTGATGACTCCAACTGGCATATGCACTTGAATTCCCTCAAGCCTCTGGGCCTGAATGTGCTGCTCAATCTCTGCAATGCCAGTGTGACAGAGCGTCTGTGCCGCTTCTCTGACCACCTCTGCAACATTGCCCTCCAGGAAACTCACAACGCTGTGCTGCCTGTCCATGTGCCCTGGGGCCTCTGTGAGCTTGCCAGGCTAATAGGTGAGGAGAAATTGGATGAGCAGATGCAGAGAAATCAGAGCTGTCAATAGGCACTCAATCCTTAGAGAGCACAAGAAGAATACTTGCCCAGTCCTGGCTCTGAGAAGGTGGAATTACCAAGCTGACTGTCGTTTGATTGCCAAAAGAATCTATTACAGAGATTGCTTTCGGCAAGTTCTGACATTGCAGACACTATCAAAGGAAGAAATGTCATCAAGGATATTTCCAGCCAGCCCTGGCTAGGCTTGGTATTCTGTCTCCAGTCTGCCAATCTCATCAGGAGTCAAAGAATACCTGCTAATAGATAGAGAGCTGCCCTATCTGTACACTAATGCTTTACCGGGAGCTTGAGTATAAATGATGTGAAGTACCTCAGCTCGTTTTACAGATGAGAAAACCAAGGCATAGGGGACATAAGGGGTTAGAAGTAACACTAGGATTAAAATCTGGAAGCTCTTGAACTTAGTTCTGTGTCGGTCCTTTGATGTCTCAGCTTCTCTCTTCAGTGAAGCAGAAGTGTGAAAGGTGTAATTACTAATAATATCTAGTCCTTCTGAATGTTCTTCATCACACATCTTGAGCCATCTTGGTGTGGATGCACAATAAGCACAGCTCACTTACCTGTGGCTGGCAGCTGTCAGAATGAGCGCAGGCAAAGTGGGTGGCACAGAAGCAGGAGAGAGGAGCTTTCTTTTGCTTTGCTTAAAGCCTAGTTTTTCTTCTCCTTCCATTCACATTTCAGGTTTCACACCAGGTGCTAAAGATCTTTTCAAGCAGGAGAACTATTTGGCCTTGTACCGCTTGCCAAGTGATGAGATGGTTAAGGAAACAATCCTGGGGAAGCTTTCATCAATCACCAAGAGGAGACCACCCCTCAGCCACATGATTAACCTTTTCGTGAAGGACACCACTACCAGTAAGGCTGCCCCTTTCTTTGAGCATCCACTTGGTATGGGAGGATCTTTTCCATGGGGAGCCTGGAAAATGTCAGACTGGAGTAGTCTGGAGTCCCTGTGGGGTGACAGCCTTGCTCTGCCTGTGGCCGGGACAGATAATGCTCGACAACCCTTAGTGTTCAGCATTAAGGCAAACTGAGGGGAGGAATTCTTCCCAGCTCTGGGTCACTCTTGGATCATACATTATTTTAAAAAATTATCTTAGCACATAGGAAACCTGTTTTCTGGGACCAAATGACAGGGCAGAGCAAGGTGCGGGGTTTATTGGGTTTTAAATATACTTGATTATAGTAATGAAGTAGATGCTACACAGGATTAAATATCACTCAGGGTTTTAGCTAGTGATGCTCATCCTTCTGATAACCCAAGTTATAAATCATTATGTTTGTGGGTTGTCTGGTGTATTATATTGCACACTAATGAGAAACTGCAGAAATCCTGTACAAACTCTTGGTGACCATGAATACAGCACCTGAGGCCATGCTGACTTCTCCCCTCCTACTCCTTCTTATTCTGATAGGAGTGGGCTAGGATGGGAAGGATGTACAGCTGGGCACTGGCAGGCCTTAAAGCACCCCAGCAAGATTTAACAGCTTGCCTGTCAGAGCTCTTAGTCTCTTAATACCCTAAACTGACTGAACTTGGCTCTCTGGAGTTGACATATGTTCAACATTGAGACTGAAATATGATTATTATGCTGGCCAGAGATTTACCAGGTAAATTGTCTTCCCTTACCCAATTCTTCCTAAATTTGTATATTAATCTGAGAAGGACCTTTTTCATTTGTCTTAATTGCTTCTATCTTGACTTTGTGAGAGAGAATTTTTCTGATGCTGACACGTATAGGAAAAAACTTTTAACGTTGCCTCATTTCAACTCCTTATCCCTGTTTTTAAACGGTTTAGAGGTTGGAGCTCAGACGAATATGTGTGTGACCTGGATTATGCTGTCTAGAGTAAATTCTAAGAGGAATTTTGCCCAGGGGGTTAGTTAACCGTTGGAACACCTCTCACATGATGGTCTTGTCCCTTGAAACTTTCTAAAAGGTGTGCAACCAGAAATAATGGATTAAGCAGATAATAGTTGGTGAGATCAAATGGCTCTGTTTATACAGAAGAGTCAAACCAGATGATCATAACTAACCTCCCTCAATACATTATTTGCGAATCTTTGAATCTACCCACTCCCTTGACGTGCTGAAGGGAGATAGATAATAAATTCCCCAGCTGTAGCAGAAGTAGGAGGTAGCTTATCTGTATGTTCATTGCTATTCCATCGAAATATGCGTCTCGCCATCTGGCAGCGTTCATTCCAAATCCACAGTAACCACATGGAAATGAGGGGCTGACCGGCATCTTCAGTGGAGTACAACGGCTGATACCATCTCTGTCTCCTCAGTTCCTTCTGCTCTGTCTCCCTGGCTCAGCTGCAGTGGCTCGGTTCCTTCTGATGAGCCCCAGCAGTCACGAATGGCCAGTCATACTCCCTGGCCTGTTCAGTAATTTTCTCCCATGTGCCAGAGAAATCCTGGCCTTCAAGTTCATGAAGTAGGAAGGGAAGAGGCTGAGCTCGCTTTACTGGCAAAGACAGCTGAATCAACTCCTTCCAGTTTATAGTGTGTGCTGTCACTGTCATTTACCCTTTAGGAGGTCGTAGGGGATGCTGACGATGCTGAATAAGAAGCAGATTGCAATTGCTCTCAGGCTCGTTTGTACATGTGGTCATCTGCAAGCTTTTGCTCTGTGTCCAGGGCATAGGTTTTGCATGAATCAGTAAACATCTCTTGCTCTCTGTTTTCTAGGAAGGACTATCTGACCATGGGAGCAAGGTGGGAAGGATTAGGTGTTTATACAATAAAATTAACCAGAACTCTGCACAAGTACTCCTTTGTGTCCCAGAGACAGGCTCCTTCTTTCACACAGAGCTCCTATTCGTCTTAGAAGTTTGTTATGCTGATAAACTTGGCTTGTGATGACTATTTATAGCAGAAAGCAGAGAGCTGCTATGTTTTGGAAAATCCTCGGGTGTTTCTGAAGGTCCCTGCCTGGTTTGTGCGAGTGGATATTCTTGGCTCTTGATTTCACCAGCTAGTGTGAGCATTTGCAGTCAGCAACAATGCCTGCAAGAAGCCTTTGGGCTCATTTTTCTTGGCAGTGATGTTTTTTTCATTAGATCAGCTTTGAAGCTGTTGGGGGCAAAGTCACAGAGCAGCTGGAGGAGGGAGGCTAGACAGAGGAGTCTACGTGTGTGCAATTTTAATGTACCAGTGCAAATGAAAGGGAGCAGGATGTGTGGAGGGGGAGGCAACCCTGCACCCTTTAGCTTGTGTCCTGTGCCTGGGACCTGCATCTGACAAGTGATATCACATGCCTTTGAGAAACACTTTTTAATACCTATGTTTGCAAGAGGAAATAAAAGATTTAAAGTCTGTATTAAAGAGTAAAGTAGTGAAAGAAAATTGGTTTTCAGTTCTTCCCTGATCACAACACAAGTTACTTTTTTAGTCTGTTATGTTGAACTTTTGACCCATCCTGATTTACCACGTTTTTAGGACCCTTTATGAAACAGGCTGCTATCTAATGGGTCACCCTGTTAAATTATCTTCTGCTACCTGAGTGGAAGGTATTCAATAGCTCTTACCCTTTAGATCCACGCCTGGCCTGAAATTGAATGCACTTTGCAGTGTAGGGAGACTTTGATCCCCCCAGGCTCATCGCCGGTGCTTGTATGCTCATGAGAAGAGGCACACAGGAATATCTGTTCTTCTGCTCTGTTGGATAAAGGAGTGAGATATTATCCCATGTTTTATAGGAGCAGGGCCATTAAACAGTGTAGGGGGAGAACAGAAGCTATGTGGCTTAACGTTTTATCACAGCCTTGTTTGAACTCACAGTTAGACAAATAGCAGATGAATGCACAGCACACAGTCTTGAGTCATTTCTCAATGGAAACTAAAGGCTCTCAACAAAGGAAAGGGGGTATCCAGAGTGCATCGAGGCAGTCGGTGGGAACACTCGATTTTAGCAAATAAGGGAGCGGTTGGTGGGATATCCCTTTCCTGGGACCTGTATGTGTGATGCTGACACATTGTTTTTCCTACACCTCAGGCACTGAGCAGATGTTTTCTCATGGGACAGCTGACATCATCCTTGAAGCCTGCACAGACTTTTGGGATGGTACCGATATCTACCCCCTCTCTGGCTCTGACAGGTGGGCAACTGTGTCATTTAGTGTGTTCAGGAGCTGCAGATAAATTGCAGAGGGAACCTGGTCACTCTTTGTTAAAATTCCCTTCACCGATGCTTGTTAAGATATTTAATAGAAGCTTTAAGCAGGATATGAACATAGGCCATCTCTGCTTATAATTGTTACAGTTGTAGCAGTGTAAGAGGCAACAGTCTGTTGGACTGTAAGACTAAGCCACTTCCTACTGCCTCTGTTAACAGCCTTTTACAAGTGAACTCTGACTGTACTACACAGTAGGATCATAATCAGGTCTTATGCTGGTGGCAGAGAATTTTTGTTGTTATTCAAGACAAATGATTTCTCTTACATGTAATGCAAAGTGATCAATTCTGCCTGCTGTCAACAGCTTGAAACCAGTCCCCCATAATGCACGACACCCTTCTCGTCCTGCAACACCCGACTGTCTGCTGCATTTTCACCTATAGGCAAAAATTCTGTCCCTGCTAGCAGAGCAGACCAGTAACATTTAGTTTCCTTGACTAGCAGCACATTGTTGTTCTAAGTCTGCTTATCCTCAGGGGTAAGAAAGCTCCCACTGGTCCTTTTTTTGAATATTTATCATCTTGGAAGCCAGTGAAAAATCCCAAGCTCTGAAAGGGGATAGGAGAAGAGTCTGTTACTGTACCTATCTCTACCATAGATACTATTAGCAGAGTTGTCAGTTCCCTCCTTGGTGTTTATCTCCCTACAGATAAATTCTCTCTGATGAATTAAGCTTCTGCTGTCATGCAGGGAACTTCCTTGGAGTCATCTGGCAGCCATATAGAGCATATTATATTAATAAGTGTATTCAAAGAGTACTGTGTTGATGCTCACCGATCTGTTTGATGAGCAAACAGATCTGTTCACCACTGTCCCTGGTGGAATATGTATTTCTATTGCCCTGTAGTGCCTGCAGCTTAGAGAATGCAGAATCAGGAAGGGAAGGCTTTTTCAGAGTCTCTGACTACTCCTCCTGAAATTCTTTTTTTCCAGATAACCCAACTTATGATTTCTACATTGAACTACAGTGTACTTTGTCAGAAATACAGCACTTTTCAGATAACTTTGACTGGTTTTTGTCTCTTCCACACAGGAAGAAGGTGTTAGATTTCTACCAGCGAGCCTGTCTCTCAGGATACTGTTCTGCCTTTGCGTACAAGCCGATGCATTGTGCCTTGTCCTCCCAGCTCAATGGCAAGTGCATAGAATTGGTGCAAGTCCCTGGGCAGAATGCTATCTTCACATGCTGTGATCTCCCTGGGACGACCCCCATCAAACAGAGCAGTCGGAGGAATAGCTGGAGCTCAGATGGTACGTGTCTTCTGTGCTGTCTATAATAAGGTCCTTGCTTTCTCATCAGTCCAGAGCTGTAAGAACATTGTTACTCAGAGTAGCAGATGGAAACTGAGAACTAAGGGTTTCTGAAGTAGATGCATTTCCAGAGGAAGTCATGATGAAGCTGCTGGAAGGTATGTTTCTAGTTAAATTTTGAAGCTTGCAGAGAAATTCTTCTACTTGTGAGAAGTCTGTTTCTTAAAGCAGGCAACCCCAAGTTGAGACTTCTGGGTATTTTGATCCTTGGTTTGCTATTCATCTTAATTTTATGGAAACCATGTATTTTGGGTTTTTCAAAGAAATTAAATGTGTGGTGGTATGTGACTATTCTCCCTTGGTGGATTTTGTTGCTGCGCTGAAGGAACTGATTCCCACTGGATGAATTGTACATCTCCTCCAGAACAGCAGCAGAAGCTGAGAAATAAGCGCATACCATTAAGTAACTCCAGGAGGCTCTTTTGGAAAACCTGTTAATCTCTTTCTGCCTTGGTCTCCTTTCTGTAAAATGTGAATAATGGTGTTTCCAACAGCTGGGAGGCAGTTGTGACCGAATGTTTTCAAAACACGTTTCAGTCCCACCCGTGGCAAGCTTTGTAACTGTGTGAAGTGTTTTATTCTTTTGTTCCTCATGCTGCATCCAGCTCCTGTTCACCACAGGCTGATCTGGTGATGATGAGGGAACTCTGTCAAAGAGCCCTTGCAGGCTCTTTGGGAGCATCTGCACTGTCAGTGGAGGGAACAGGATCCAGTTCCTTGGCATCAGCCTGTTGTACTTGGATGCTACTCTGCCTCAGCTAGCCTGCCGTGTTGTTTAAGCACAGTATGATGTGTTTAAAATGCACATGTGAACATTTTGCAGCAAACATCCTTTACCTTTCTGCTCAGTTCCTCGTAACTGATCCCTGTCTTCTGTTTTGTCTTTTTCCTTTCCACGCTTGCTGTTTGACACTTGTATTCTTGGTCGCATACGTGGGGATGTCCTGAAACCACTTCTGTGATTGGGTGTGCTGGGACAAATGGATCTGTCTTTATCTTTCCCTCTGTGTGTGTATCTGTGTGTTTCTGTGTACCTGCGTCTGGGTACCGAGTCCTTGGCTGTTACCTTGGTGGCCTCTCCTGCCATGGGTACTTTGTCTGATGCACACGTGGCCCCTTGTGTCTGAATGTATTTGCGTATTGTTTGCATGCCTGAAGAAGGGATTGGGGAAGTGATGGAGAAGGAAGACTGTATCCAGGCTCTGAGTGGACAGATCTTCATGGGAATGGTCTCATCTCAGTATCAGGCCCGTCTTGACATTGTCCGCCTCATTGATGGATTGGTCAATGCCTGCATTCGTTTTGTCTACTTCTCCCTGGAAGATGAGCTCAAAAGCAAGGTAAGCTGCCTTTGCTGAACCTCCTGAACTTGCATGTCCCCTGGCTGTCTGACTGGAGAGTTTAGCTCCGGTGCAATCTAAGGTTAATCTGATTCAGCTAGCTGAATGGTCCAGATGGTACCTATGCTCCAATCTGACATTGGTCTGCAATACTCTGGCCTGGACAGTGACACTAAAGTCTTTTGTCTGCTCACCTACAGGTGTTTGCTGAGAAGATGGGTCTTGAGACCGGCTGGAATTGCCATATATCTTTAACGCCAAATGGAGATGTGCCTGGCTCAGAGATCCCTCCCTCGAGCCCCAGCCATGCTGGCTCTCTGCACGATGACCTACATCAGGGTGAGACAACTGCACCTAAGCCACTTTGAATGCCACGTGTTTCCTGGATGGGTCTTTTAAACCATTTCATAGGTTCCTGTATCCTCACCAGCTACCTGATCCTTCAGAGCTTTGAGCACAAAACTGGATGGTCCTGAGGTGTGTGTGTGTATGAGTGCCTTATGTTTATAGCCTTTCTACCCAGTCAGTTTGGCAGTAGTTGGAAACTAAACATCCCTCTGCGCACCAGCTGCCATGATTTTACAACTGCTCCTTAGTGCCTTTGGTTCTTGCTGGGGTCCTGGTCAAGCCACTGAGGGTCTCTTACCTGTGCGTTACTCTATTCTTCTTACTGCAGGTGGGATTTCTTTACTCTTCTTCCCCTAGAAGAAGAAAGAGAGCAGAACAGATAAACTAGTGTCTCAAAAGAGCAGATTAAAATGCAGTATTTTTAGATGACTAAATGACTGAGTGGGATCTAAGTGTTGCTAACCTAGAAAATCAGGCCTCACATTTCCTGGCTTCTGGAACACCACGTGAATGTACCACGTGGGTGGCAGAGGCAGGTTTGTGCTTATTGTTTATGCTGCTTCTCTCTGCTCTAGTTTCTCGAGATGATGTGGAGGGGCTTCTGCTGATGGAAGAGGAAGGGCACTCGGATCTCATCAGCTTTCAGCCAACAGACAGTGATATCCCCAGCTTCCTGGAGGACTGTAACAGGGTGAGGCTCCCTTTCCCTACACACCTCAATGCTGTTGTCATGGTCAGCAGTTATCACCTCATTACTCTCAGAGGGAATTCCTCTTCAAAGCAGATTGACTGACTGGTTTGCACTGGGACTCCTGATTTCCTCCACCCTCTTCCAGCTTGATATCTATAGCCTGGAAAGTTTAGAATTCTCTCAGTCAATTACTTCTGCTGAACAGCACTTTTCTTTGGCATTTAGGAATGGAGATGACCACACATGCGATAGCCTTGAGAGCTGCATCTCAGTCCATCTGGGTTCCCTTCCCTTGTGCTGGGCAGGGAGTGGGAACATTCTCACATTCCATGCAGACAGAAGAAACTGTCTTTTCTCCTGCTGTGAGCCATGGCTGGCACTGCCCAGTACTCAGAGGATGGGACAAGCTCTTCCAGCCTTGTAAAGAACTCAGACATGCTCAGCAAATGTTACAGGAATATCAGGGATAGATGGCGATTTAAAAATAATAATCCATCAGGCCTGGTTTTAGGAAGCGAGAACCCTTTCCTTGCTGCGTGTTGTTGCTGCAGGTGCAACTGGAGTAGATCTAGCTGCTGGTAGACAGCACATAGTCTGACTAGATTCTCCACACGGGTAAAAAATCCTTAGAAATCCTTGAGCACAGGTTTATCACGCTGATCTTACAAACCCTGAGGACAAGCACAGGCAGCTTGGCATATTAGGGTAGAACTTTAGCAGAAGACTTTTTACAGTGTCTTGGGAAAGCCATCTGCTGTCTGCAGGGACATCAATTTGTATCAGAACTTGGAGTTACATAATTATGGGAATCATAATTCTGATTTCAGCAGTTTCCTCTGAAATGCCTCCCTCTCACACACACTCTTCCTGCTTAGTCTCGTCTTTCTCTTTTTCAGGCCAAACTGCCACGGGGGATCCACCAGGTGAGACCTCACCTGCAGAACATAGACAATGTGCCTTTGCTGGTGCCCCTCTTCACAGACTGCACCCCAGAGAGTAAGTGGTGCAGAGCCTGGGTCTGTCCTACTGCTGGCCAGGAACACCTTCCCCATCCATTTGCTTTGGTTCACCTGGGTGTGGATGGGGGCAAAAGGAAGGGGATACAGTCCAGAAATTCATGACCCTCTACTGCTGTCTGTGAGAAGCCAGGTGTTAACTTCATTTTAATGCAGCTGTTCCTTAGCTACAGGTTTGGGCTAAGAACCACTCCTCTCAATTTGCATCTGTAAGAGACACAAAAGCAAACATCCAGAATGTTACTGCCTTTATTAAATAAGCATTATCAGTGTGCTAGGAGACTTTGATCTCTGCTCGAAACCCTCCATGCCTTATATAACTCGGAAATCACTTCCCAGAAGAATTTTCCTCTGGCAGTTGTTGTTAACACCTTCTGCTGCTTTGCAGGGTTTTAGGTTGCAGAGACTAGAAGACAATTTCTTTATCTCCCCCAGAGATACTATTTTATCTAAGAGAGGGGAGGGGATAGGTGTTCAGAAGGCTAACACCTGTCCGGTCTACAGTAAAAGTGTCATTATGATTTTTCATTTTAGGTACCCACAGGCACAGTTTACAGAGCACCAGTGAGAACCAGTTACAGCCCAGTCTGCCTAAGCAGTCAGTATCCAGTAGATTTCCAATCTCTTTTTGAGAGAAGTGGCAGTTCCTCACTTCACCCAGCCCCTCACTGTGCTGCAGATCTGGGTGCACCAATCATTTAGATGAGTTGTTTACACAGGAATCTACAGAGGGTGTAGTGAGTTGTTTTTTGTTTTTCTTTTTTGCCTGGAGCATTCTAGAAAAATCATATATACACAGAGTATTGTGCACAAAGCTACAGAATAAAAATCAAATCAAACAGCAGCTTTGATTTAGAGGCCCTGGGAGAGTGTTGATAAGAAGACTGATGAAAGCTAGAGGTAGCGGTGAGTGCAGGAACAGGGACTGGCTCTGAGTGGGGCACTGCTTTTGGAGTGGTTTGTTCTATTTCCTCTGTTCCTTTAGACTTGGAATAGTGGCTATGTGGTGTGGAGAGGAATTGAAAATTGTCTCTTTTCAGTTTGAATTATTTAGGATTATTTGAACCACGTTTAACAGCACACTTTTCTAACAAGACCATTTGGTGCTAAAGCCCTCTGTAATATATAGCCAGGCCATACCTGCAGCTCTGCTCTGAAAGAGGTGTGCTAGAGATGCAAACCTCTGGGTCACAGTTCTGCAAATCCAGCTCGGTTCCTGCAGGAAGCAGATATACAGGGCACTTGAACTGCAATTAATTAGCTACCTAGTTGTGTACTTTGACTTTGGATCTCACTATACATGGCTGATAAGTATCAGTTGGGGCAATTTTAAAAGATCCAGACTAGAAAGGGTGTGTGAAACACTGCAGCTTTCTGTGCATAATGAAATAAGCAAATGTGTTTCTTCTGTCCCTCTGCAGCCATGTGCGAGATGATCAAGATCATGCAGGAGTACGGGGAGGTGACTTGCTGCCTGGGGAGCTCTGCCAACCTGCGGAACAGCTGCCTCTTCCTGCAGAGCGATATCAGGTGGGGCAGGACTCAGACTCCACCAGACACCTTTGCCTTGAGCTTAGAGTGCTGAGCCATGGCTCACCCCAGACCTGTGGATAATGCAGGGGGATGCTCACAATTACTCTGTCCATTATTTGCTGCATTTGTCTCCATAAGGGAGATTTAGATGATATTGGATAGGATGACTACATAGATCCTGTGACCCAGAGGTATTTCTCTCCATCTTTATAAAGAGGTTACTCTTGCATGCCAAGCTAACTGCTGCATTACAGATGATTCTCATTGGATGAAAGAGTAGAAATACCCCTCTGGATCAGTCAGTTTGCTGACCTTGAGCCACAAACCCAAATGTGGTCATTATTTCTCTGGGAATAACTGAAAGTCTAGGGAAATTGATCCTAAATTCATGTCACAGCTCAGGTCTTTTCTATGAACAGCTAGACGTGGCATCACACAGCATAGCATGACTTTACAAGCTGGGCTGCAATGAAACAGTTTCTCCTCTGAGATGAGGACTTCAGCTAATGCTCCTGTGTTGTCCTTGCAGTATAGCACTGGACCCTCTCTACCCATCTCGCTGCTCCTGGGAGACTTTTGGCTATGCCACCAGCACCACCATGACTCATGCCTCTGATGAGCTCACACCACTGCAGCTCTCAGGGCAGCTCAACAGCCTGCCTTGCTCCATGTCCTTCCGCCAAGAGGAGAGTACCAGCATCATCAGGCTCATAGAGCAGGTAAGCCAGGCACATCCCCTCTCTAGTACTCGCCCCTCTGCCTGCAGCACATGAAGAGCAAAGTTAGGAGCTCACATGAGTGTTCCTGTTGAGTTTCCCCACAGTGAGCTGCCAGCATTAGCTTTGCTTGTGTCCCCTGTCCTTTGTTCAAGAAGCACAACAGACATGCTCTTCCTGCCTGGCCCCACCGTCCAAACTGTAGGGGATGGTTTGGGAACAGTGCCTTGCAGCAAGAGAACATGAATAGTGTTCAGCTGGATAAAGTATAAACTTGAAGAGAGTCCCAGACAGACAGCAATGCAGTGCTAAGGGAAAAGTGTTATCCCAGAGAAGCCAGGAGGTTTAAACAGATTTACCCCATGGTTAAATTCTACCTTTCTTTCACAACCTCTAAATCTAGTCAAGAGACCTTCCCCTTTTGCTTACAGTGTGTCCAGATCCTCTCCCCTCCCACTTCCCCTGCAGGCCACATGTTCTGTCCCTGCCTGCCAATAATTGCTCTTGGCTGATAACTGCTCCCATCAGTGAGGGCTCTGAGGGTTTGTGCTTCCTTCCAGGCCAGGCATGCAACATATGGGATCCGCAAGTGTTTCCTCTTCCTGCTGCAGTGCCAGCTGACCTTGGTTGTCATTCAGGTGAGTCCTGGCCTGGCTGGGGACAGCATTTAGCTCAGGGGACAGGAGTGCTAGCATGGAGGTGGGTGGCTGCACTGGGACGGCCTTGCAAGAGAGGAAGGTGGCCTTCAGTCAGGTTTGGGAGGTTACAGATAGAGACTATGATCTCAGCATGCATTGCCCCTTCTCCCTGACCCTCCTGCAGGGGCATCTTTTCAAACCCTGTTTTCCTGGACAAAAGCATCCCCTGCAGCACCTCCCCAGCAGCCTGGAACGTGTAAGGGTTGTGCAGTGGCAGCCCAGTTACCAGCCCATCCCAGTGTTTTGGAGGAGGACATTGGCATCTTGGGTATTAAGCCTATCCTGCACTGCTCACACTCTTCTCTCTGGATTGTTCTTGTCCAGTTCCTCTCCTGCCTGGTGCAGCTGCCCCCCATCCTCAGTACCACAGACATTGTGTGGCTCTCCTGTTTCTGCTATCCACTGCTCAGGTGAGTCTGTCAGACAGGGTGGAATCTCCTGTCTCCCACCCTCAGGACACAGACCAGTCCCTCAACCTCACTGTGTCCATGTTAAAAGAAAGCTGACATCACCCACAGCATGCTAGGAAGGCTGCAAGGATTATTCCAAGCACTTGCTTTGACAAGGTGCTTGGAAGCACAGGTAGGAGGTTTCATGTCCTGTTGGGTTAGCCCTGCCTGCTGCCCAAGAGTTGCTACTGTCTAGTGGCTTGAATCTCTCTCTGGAAACCATCTTCTGATCCTGATACTGTTGCCCTGGCTGGAGGGTGGTAGAGAACCTGGGGTGTCAGGAAAAGACCAAGGGACCATGGGTGGGTTTTATCCCATCACACATTTGGGCGTCACCTCTCTCCGTTCGCACCTGCCATGAATGACACATTATACAGCATGCACTTAAGACAGCAACCAGATAGTGCCAATGCTCCAAGTGGTCTGAGGAGGTTATTTGGGTTCAAATGTTAGACACAGACAAAAAAGCAATAGTTCTGCTGCCTGAACTTGTTACTGAGAGACTAACTTACCTTTCTCCAGCATCTCCCTCCTTGGCAAGCCTCCTCACAGCTCCATCATGACCATGGCAACAGGAAAAAACTTGACTTCCATTCCCAAGAAGGTAGGTGGTGGCCCATCAGATAAAAATTGTTCACACATTTTTTGTCTTCGACTTTGTCCCAGTGTTGATGCATAGCTGAGGCCCTTGCCTTCCCAGCTCTCTTGGTAAATTGATCCATGCCATCCAAAAGCTGGGCATAGACAGGCAGGGACTCCCTGAGTGCCATCACACCCCAAGGGCAGCTCCTCAGTGGAGCATCTCATCTGTGTTACAGCTTGTCTTTTGCAGCCACTGATTCCTTGACAGTTCATGCAGGGAAGGCCAGGCCAGTGACATGTCCATGTCATCCTCC
Source organism: Chloroceryle amazona (assembly GCA_027560015.1). Taxonomy (NCBI): domain Eukaryota; kingdom Metazoa; phylum Chordata; class Aves; order Coraciiformes; family Cerylidae; genus Chloroceryle; species Chloroceryle amazona. Next base: position 7,155 of record JANHFX010018255.1, on the reverse strand, counting down.
CACCTCTGCCTTATTCACAGACTCAGCACTACTTCCTGTTCTGCTTCCTGCTGAAATTCAGCCTGACCATCTGCTCCTGCCTCATCTGCTTCGGGTTCACACTGCATGAGTCCTGCAAAGAGGTGAACACCACCAGCCTCAATCTCACAGCCTGCTCCTCCATCATGCTGCACAGGTGAGGAACTGAGCCAGGCACAGCCCCCCTTACCATGCAGGGCTGGTTGCTCTTGCCCTTCCCAGGTCAGACCAATTCCCCTCTAATGAGCTTCAGATTCTTGCAGGACCCATCTGTAATGGCTATGCAGAGGGCTGGATGCTCTCCCTATAGCCTCAGCAATTGTTTCTTTGCCCACTATTGCCTCCTGGTACTGGGACAGCCTGACTCCAAGTGCATGCACACTTAGTTCTGTCAGCTATCAGAGGACGACGTAGCCCTGGTGGGAAGCGGTCAGACAGTAAGTCCTCACTGTTGACTTCTTTCCTGTGTCCTCTCATTTACCAGCAATACTGATGGTGCTCCTGACTGGTTTGGGACATTTTCCAATGCTCTTCTTGTAGCCCAGAAGCTCACAGCTGGCCTGATTGTTTTACACACAGGTAAGGCCCCATTCCCCACTCTGAGCGAAACCTTGCCTCCTCTTTCTTTACCCTCTCTGCCCAAGCACAAACTCCCAGGTAGAAACAGACACCACAGCAGCCTCTCAGCACAGGCATAGGACCCTTTATCTTACTAAACATTGCACTAACAGATTAAAGACAGCACCTTCAGAGCTGATTCTGCTTTCTACCTGCCTGATATACTGATCCCTCTCCAGCCTCACCAGAAGAAGCATCATCCCTCGTTGCTGTCTTGCAAAGCAGCTAGCACCATCCTGTAGCTCTCCAAAAAGCTTCCCTGCCTCAGAAGTCCTCCTGCACCTATTTGTGAAACACACCATTTCCTTCCCCCAGAAAGGACTGGTTTAGCTCTGAGTGTCCTGGAGCTGGAAGCCTTTTTAAACCCTCTAGAGGGGCAGGGAGTCAGCTCCTGACTGACCCCCACCACCTGTACACCATTGCCTGGCAGAGTAGGTCCAGCTGCTCTCTGACACCCTTAAAGGGTCTCTGCTCCCTTTCCCCCGTGTCCTGTGGGGCTGTGCCTCAGTGCCAGGCAATATATTGCATGTTGAGATGTGCAGGTGTCTGGGCCAACAGAAACGCTTCCTGCTCTGAGAGTCAGGAGAGGTAGAGTGCGTTACTGTTCCGTGTCCTTCAGACTGCTGAGGTTAGGCAGGGATGCTCTGCCTGGCAGGTGGGAAACATAAAGAGGCCAAGGAAAAGCTGAGCAAAGGCTTTGTCCTGTGCAGTCAGCTCTGCATCTCTGGCTATTTTTCTCTGTGCTGGAGTTTTCCATTGGTGCAATGACCCAAAGAGAAGGGCACACCCCCCCACACTCCCTAGTTCTGGTCCTTTGACAGATCTGTTTTAGCATGCCAGGCTGTGATCCAACCTCGGCATCCCCAGGGTAAGTAATCTGGTGAGCACTACTGCTGCTCTGCCCCTGCCCTGTGCATCTCGGCACCTGGAGTTGCTGTGGGGAGTCTGGTCTGAAAGGACCTTGAATGAAAGATTCATTTCAGGGACATAAACCCAATATCCCTTTTGGGTAGTAGAGGTTGGTGTATATTGTAAAGAGTGGTGTCTGTGTGTGATGGTAAATAACCCCCTCTTCCATCTGTCCCCATAGTGTTCATATCCATCACCCACGTCCATCGCACCAAGCCCTTGTGGAAGAAGAGCCCCCTCTCCAACCGGTGGTGGACGCTCACTGTGGCTGTTGTGTGAGTATCACCAGGTCCTGATGAGGCTCTGCAGAGTGATGGGGGAAGGGGGGCTCCAGACCTGCTCCAGCACCATTGGCAGATCCTGGGAAGCTTGTTAGATGAAATCTGCTGAGATTTGCTGTGTCTGTTTCTGATTTTAGATTGCTGGGACAAGTGGCGCAGACTGTGCTGGACCTGAAACTGTGGGAAAACCTCAGTTCTTCACTGACCTTTAACCACGTTCCCATCTCCCCAGTCTCGTGGCTCCTGGGTTTTCTGTCCTTGGTCCTCGTGGTTATCATCAATGAGATTGTCAAGCTGCATGAAATCAGGTATGGGGGTAGTGGGGCAGATGGGGAGAAAGGACTGGAGCCTCACTCCAGCCTGGCCTTCAGCTGCAGAAAAATGATGCAGAGGGAACAGGGTGGGGGATGAAAAGGAAAAGCTGATTGTGCTGTGTAAATCACCTGGCTATTGTGTGCAAGCTCCTGTTCCACCTCTCTGGGAGGAAGCGCAGGGGAGGAAAGAGGGTCAGGGAAGGGCAGTGGCAGTGATTGGGAGCAGGAAAGGAGTTCAAAATTTCCTTATCTCGGACCAATGAGAGGGAGACAGCCAAGGTCTCTGAAATACCAGTATGGAATTGAAGAGGGCTGTTCTCTCCATCTCGTCCCATGAGGACAGAGAGGCATTGAATCGCAGCAGAGGAAATATGTCTTCACACAGTGCCTGGACTGTGGGACTCATTTGCAGGGGAAGTGGCTGAAGCCAAGAATGAGCAGCAGGCAAAGTGACGGGCTGTGTTCCTAGCGCAGGGAGCAGCCGGGGCTGGGAGTTAACGCTAATGAGCGTCGATTCAGGAAATGGGTTGGTGAGGAAAAGCAGCGGGGATTGCAGGGAACCCTGATGGGGACAGAGCTGCTCTTTCTGTTCGGGACCTTTCTTGGCTGTGTCTGGTGGCCCTGGAGATGGGACTTGGCTGAGTGGGGTAGGACTGAGATCAGACATTGCTCTCTGGATTTGATTCCCCTCCCTAGGTACCCCAGGGCCCAGGCCAGGAGCTTCCTTGCTTCTTGGGGCTGTGCAGCTCAGGAATCACAGTGGGGCAGCCTCTCTTGCCTTTCAGCCCTGCACATGTTGACTCTCTTCTTTCTTCTGCCTTTTCCAGGGTTCGGGTCCGTTACCAGAAGAGGCAGAAGTTACAGTTTGAAACGAAGCTGGGGATGAATTCACCATTTTAAACACTCCCAGCTTGAGTTCCCTGGAGCCAGAGCCATGCAGCCACATCCTGCACTGGGAGAGGGGCTGCACCAAAGGCTCGGGGAGCTTTCCCTCACACATGCACACCAGACAGCCTCCTTGCAAAGCTACATCAGCACCTTCCGGGGGAGCCCAGGCAGGGCACTGCTGTCAGGATTCCCCAGCAGGTATGCAGCTCTTCCCCAGCCTCCCAGGGTACTCCAAGGGATTGTGCAAGCTCTGGTGGCTGTTCAGGCTGCTCTTCCTTTATTTATTTATTACTAGAGGTTTTTGTTAGTATCATGGTGATGCTGAAATGAAGTGACTCCTTCCCTCTTTGTGAGCAGATGGGTTTCCTAGCCCTGGCAGGAGAATCCAGCGCCGGCAGGGGAGACACAGGGCTGCTGAAGCAAGAGATCTCTATTGAAATCCATTTTGTTTTTCCACCTGTGTGCGCTCCTGGATGATGTGTTTGCACATGCCTGTGTGTGCTCTCACCCTCACCTGTTCCTGTGTGCTGGGGCAAAGGAGCCGTCTCTCTTGCAGCTCTAGGAGTGCGAGGTGCCAGGTGAGGTCTGGAGCTCACATTCCCAAGGGGACGCTGGGCAGGGTCTCTGGCAGGGTGCTGGGAAAGGCCCTGCCATGGCCAGGCTGTGCCAGGCCTGCCCTCTAGCGTTGTTGCTGTAGCCATATGCTGGCTGTTGAGCACTTCAAGAGAAGAGGGGTGAGGCAGGGCTTCAAGAAAAGCTGTGTCTGCGTTTGACCCTAGTGATCTGGTGCAGAGGGAGTCAGGGCAGCTCTGCCTGCCTGCAGGGAGTCAGCATAGCTCAGCTTCCTCCAGCCCTGTTCAGCCAGCTCTTATCTGCTTTGACAACCTCCAGTGAGGTTTATAACTGTCCTCATTTTGTGATGCGAATTGCCCTTCTTGTTCTGCTCGAGAGGGCCATAGATAGAGATAAAACCTGACCTGCCTGTCCTGCCCTGGAGGGAAGGGGGATATCCATACAGGATACCTGCATCTTGCAGCTGGGACTAATAGGGCGCTGGTGGACGGCTCCTTTCCCAGTCCTGGCACTGTGCTGCATCCAGCCAGTGCTTGCTCTCCAAGGCACAGAAAACTCCCCTCATCGTGTCTTTCTGTGGTAGTGTTTGGAAGTCTCTCCCCTCCGTGCTGCTGCCCTCACATCTGTTCTATGTTCTTCTGGAGGTCTCTTCTTCATTTGACTGGGGGAAACCTTCTCCTAAGGGCTGCAGCAAACCGTGATTTGCCCCCATGTGGCACGCATGCTCTTGAGCTCTGAACAGACCCCAGCTGTACTGGGAACACTGGTCCTGCTGTGGGATGACTGTTGGGGGCCAAACGGGAGCACACAGGCTTGTCTACCAGAGTATTTGCAGCTCATGAAGACATTGACCCCCTTCCTAGTTCTAAAAACTGGCTAGAGCTGGTAAATCCTGGCACTGCTTTTGCTCCCAGTACTAACACTACTATGGCTGCTCCTTCCCCTTTGGTACCTAATGGGCAGCTGCTGGTCCTTCCCTGGCAGGCCGGGAGCTGCCTGGGAACCCCTGAGGTCTGCCCTGCCACTCCACCTCGTCTTCCTTCTGTTTCAGCATAACTGGTGGGCACACACACTGCTGCGTGTCCCTAAGCAATACCCTTCTCCCTGCTGTGGGGCTGGCAGGAGAGCAAAGCAGGGGTACAGCCAGCCTCTGAGCTCTGGGGACACTGGAGGGGAGCAGCTGGGGGTGTTCAGCAGCTGGGACCCCATTCCTGCAGCTCGAGGGCAGCTGTTTATAGAGTCCATGCTGCTGGCAGGATTGCACAGGACAGGAAGCCAGCATCTCACTGAGGAAAGGCAGAGCTGTTCTCCTGCAACGCAGCAGGACCAGGCCACTCCTGCTCACCTTTGCCAGCTGGGCTGAGCTCTGGCTTCGCTCCTCTTGGGCCTGTAGAGCCACCTGGCTCAGGGAAAAGAACCTGCATCTTGCTCAGTCACACTTAAATCACTAAATGCCAGCTCCAGATCCGTTACCTCTGGCACCTGAGAAATCAGCTTGTCTTTCCGATGCCGGGGTCAACTGGCAGGTGAGGGATGGCCTCCTCTGGAGGCAGAGGCAGCACCAGGCTGCTCACTGCAGAGCAGCTTCCCTCCCCCAGACCTTAGCTCTTGCCCTGTGCCACCAACTGGTGTAGGTGATTAAAAAGGCAGCAGACACCAGGGCTACCCCATGGCCATAGCTTCTAGAGAAGGCACCTCCAAGGTTTCCTTCTCTGGCTGATCACAAGTTTATTTCCCTGCACCCGCCTTCCCCTGCTAAACATGGAGGGAGCCTGAGGGGAATGAATGGAGCATTTTGGATGGTCTCACCAATGCCTCCCTTCCCTCTGCCATTGAGGTATCTGAGGGTCAGGGTGCATGGCTTCAGAAAGTTTCCTACATCGAGATGTTTTTAAATGGTGTATATTTTATATTAAATTTTTTGGGATGTATGTAAAAATACTCAATTTGTATTAAAACCTGTAAATTGTATAAAAAAAAGAAGAAACCCTGACCCACATGCATTCAATGTATGAATGGCAATAAATGACTCTTGGATAACACACACAGTGAGAGTGGGAGGGAGTTTGCACCCAGCAAAGCAAGGAGGTAAAAATGTGTCTGTCTGCTCAGGTCATAGGGCCCAAGTTACATGGCTCACCTGTTGGATGGACACAGCCTGCGAACTTGATGCTCCTGCGTCCTGATCCTGGCACTTTTTCCCCACTTTCTGCTCAGCTTTGGGCAAACCTGTCCAGCTCTGAAGGCCTCCTCCTACTAAATAAGTCTGCTTACCTCGCGGTCTCCTGGCTCCCAGGCACAGCTTCAGCGGTGGCTGGTGGCGTGGTTTGAAGCCCTCTAGATGAAAGGTCAAGGGCGAGCTGGATCAGGCTCTGTGAGCACTGGCGAAAAGCAGCATAGTGAGCCGAGGAGGCCTGGGCTTCTTGTTCTGAGCAGAACTGGAGCTGGTGTCGCTGTGGCTGCGGTCTGCTCACCAGGGAGGGTGGGAGGCAGGGGCAGCTGAAGCTTCGGACGTGCCCAAGGCTGGGCAGTGGGGCACTGGAAGGTGGTGTCGATCCCCAGCGCTCTCACCACACGTCACTGCCACGGTGGTAAGGCTCAAACTGAACGTGAACCTTGCTGGAGGTGACAGCGGGACTCCTACCAGGGGAGATTATCTGAGGAAACCCAGATCTTAAGCACTTGAGGGGCAGGATAAAGCTGATCCTCAATGAGCTTCAGAGTAGGAGACGAGCTTGTACGATTTGACACGAAGGACACAAGCAGGCAAAACTATCAAAAGGGTAAAATACGCCCCACTGTTTAATAGAATTTAGTCTTAACGGATGTTAGTGGAAAACAAAACACATGATTAACACAAACAGAGCAGATGGTTTAAAATCTGTTGTCAGTCTGGTGATTACATGGGCTATTTTTTCCCCTCACTGTCTTGCTGCACGGAGCAGGTGCAGCTGGGGTCAGTTAGTCCCGGTTGCAGTGTACATAACTCACACACCATACAGTAGCTTCAAAATAGAGATCTAGAGCTTAAAAAATAGGCATTCTTCTGCAAAATCGAATGTTTAATTCCCTTATTGACAATGAGAGCAGCGTAGTGCTGCCCTCAGGTGGCTCAGACAGCAACAGCTCCACCCCAGTGTCCTCTATCCCTGACCCTAGAGTACAAGACTTGCAGTTCTGGTTAGTAAATATATATAATCACATTTAAAATATATACATTGGCCTTTAAAAACAAAAACAAAACCAAAAACATTTACAGTTTATCGACATCGGAAAAAAATAACTGGGCTTGTCCCAGGTTGACTTGTGAAAGTAAAAAACAGTTTTAAAAGGTTTCTGCAAACCTTCTGATAAAGTGCCACTGGTTGTAGCTAGTTAAAAACAGTCGGGTCCACGATGTAGCACTTGCCTGTCGGACATGGTCACTTAAATACACTCACTGTGATCTATGAATTGCGGCGACCAACTAGCCAGGAAAGAAGCATCTTAACTGCCTCAAACTGACCTCAAAGTCCCAGCCAATGATACATTTTTTTTAATTCCCCCCCCCCCCC
>JANHFX010018248.1:0-46244 GCA_027560015.1 Chloroceryle amazona | reverse complement strand
TCCTCAAAGTAGGAGATGACTCTAGAAGAAAAGTAGAAGTTATTGGGGTGATAGGTATGATATTCTGTTTACAAAAAGACAAATATGTACTTAATCAATACAGCTAAAACTATAATAAATGTTCAAAATGAGATTTTTAGGCATCCTTATGTAGCTTCATCTATGAGAAAAGGCAAGAGGAAGCTAAATTGTGGAAAGACATCGTTATACAAAATATTTTGAAGGACAGGAGAAAAAAAAATAATTGTATCTATGATTAATAAGGTTAAAACTATTACAACATGCAGGAAATGAGAATTGCCTGTCTCTTGATGTGTCTCCCTGTGGACATACCTTGACAGACTTAAGACAACAAACTAACTTTCTGTTTTTGCAGCTGCCATTCAAAAATATCCCAGTATAGGTGTCTGGACAGAACATAAGATTGTTCATTTTCTTTTTCTGAATACAAAGGCAGTTTTCTGTGAAGATGTGGCAATTGTTATGTTGCTGAAAACAAAATCCTTTCCAAATCAAAGGAGAAAGTCTCCCTTACCTGGGATGATCATCTCTGAAGAAGAAATATAAGCTAAGAAAGTTGGAGTGATTAGATTGTAAAATTTATATAGATATACCTCCAACGTTATAACTAGAAAATAGATTGTCAAGACACATTGTTTTCAGAGGGGAGTTATGAAACTTTATGGCTAACTCTGTTGGAATTGTTCTGACCGTAGTTAGCAGAGAGATGGGTTTCTTTGCAGTATCTCTAGTGTGAGCTCATGGTTTTCAAGTCTGTGTGAACTTTGGTTCTGAGGTTGAAAACCTCATGGAAGTAGTCACTACTCATAGGTGTGGTACAGACAAGTTAAAAAATCTTGAGCTGTCTTCAGGTGGATCATCTGCTTTGCATATGTCCTGGTTTGAGTGAGAACAGAGCTAATTCTGGTCTGGGATTTTAGTTTGCAGCTCAGTTCTTCTCACTCCCTGTCCTGTCTGCAGCCAGTAGCTGTTTGCACAGGCAGGGGCTGCTGCTGGCAGTGAGAACACCCCATGGGCAGAGTCACTGCCAAGGGTTGGGGTGCAGACCAAGGCCACTGCTGGGTCTCATGTGCCACACTGGGGGGTGCAGAAAGGGAAAGGCGGCACCTGCAGGGAGGAACAGAAAATACAGGTGACCCTAAATTGACCAACGAGGTATATACATCATATTCATTAAGCTGAGGGATCCAGAGGGTCTGGGGGCTCCTCTCCTCTTTCTTTGCCCTCTTGGACTGTTTTGACATCTTGGGTTGGCTTGGCTCACGTCCTCTTGCTTTCTTGGATGCTTTGCATCCAAGGAGGACTCTGCACGTTCTGACTTTGATCCCAATCAGTGTGTTCCTGAGTCCAGTACCAGAATCCAGCTCCTGAACACAGCTCCCGTCTGCTGTGGGGCCCAGGCTGGGACTCTCCTGGTACCTGCTCCACAGCATCAGTGGTGAATTTAATTACCATCAATGGTGATTTAATTACCATCAGGGGAGTTGGGTTTGATACCAGTTTTGTATATATTTTTATATATTCCATTTTTATTATTATAATAATTATTCTTTTCATTTCCATTCAAGCTGTTCTAGTTTCCTTTTCTACTGGCTGAGTCTCTCTCCCTTATTCCCTTTCTCTTCCCCTTTGGGGAGGGAGTGGGGTTAACAGAGAGCAGCTGTTATAGATCTAAGGGTCTACCCTGACCCTAAACCGTGACAGCATAGTAAATCAGTGCAGTGTTGGTACAACGTATTGCTTCTGCTTGAGACAAAAGTGACATATTTACATGCTTATATTGTTGCAAGTATCTTATGGATATTAAGGTGGTGCAAAGAAATACATTATGTGCTCAGAATATAGCTAGAGTGTAATACCTCCAGTAATCAGTCATGGTAGTGAAGATTGTTTGTTCTTTCTGGCTGCCAATACTCCACCAGCACCTACTCAAGACCCTCCTACCCAGAGAAGGGAGAAGCATTTGCAGGTACTGGTCAGCTATCTTTGCTCTCTGCAGCCGACAGGAAGAATGTCATTCCCACATCAGTGAAATTCACATCACCTAAAGCTCAGTTGCTTTGTCTTGCCTTAGAGGAGCACAGGTCTTACAACAGAATGAAAGAAGTCCAAGAGATTAGTTAGTTAAAAAATACCAAACATAGTAACCAATTCTTTTATTAAAATAATAAAAATCTATGAAGATGACATTTCTGGAATGTTCCCTTTTCTTACTAAGTTATCTTGTTTGTGTGGAACAGGCTCACCAAAAGATCAGACTGTTTTCTTACTGTGTCTAAATATATCTTTGAATTTGCTGATATATTTATGCAAAGCAATAATTCACAGTTTATCACAGTTCTATTTTGGGTGGGTTTTTTTCTCTTTTTTTGGCAAAAAGAACATTGCTAGCGTAAGTTATAGTTTACATAAAGATATATTTTAAGCTTATAGGATCAATATGACAATTATAATCATATGTTGCTTTAAATAAATAAACACAATTATACTTGGACTTGTACTTCAAAGCTACGATTCAAAAGGCCCTAGCTTTGCATTCCTGGAGGTTACATTGTTCAGCAAATTGCTCAGCTTATGATGGAAAGTCAGCTCATTACAAGTAAGTTCATTGATTTACCATGGCTAGTTACAGAGCAGTCTAGGAAAGGTTTGTAGGTTGAACTCCCATGTTCCATTCTCTGATCACAGATTTTTCTGCAGCCTGTCTTCTAACCAGCTGTCACACAGCCAGCAGTGTATTACGCCAGCTTTTAGGCTGTGATAACTTCTGTGCATGGCCACAGATGGGTGATGAATGGTTCCTGGCAGAAACTCCAGATGATTATGTATTAAAAAAAGATAATGATAATTACCTAAGCATTTGGGAGCTCTTCTTTCTCCTCCACTTGCCAGAGGGTTGAAGGCAGTTCCTGATCACTGTAATTGTGATGTGCCAGGTGGAGAATTCTCTCTTCCATATTTTACATTTGTTTCTCAAGGGGTTACTTCATCGACTCTAATTTAAAATTTTATTTCAGAGGATTCAGTATCCTAAAATCCATACTTTTTCCTTTATGTCTGGAATGGTGTTATTTACTAGAGAGATGTCTTAGTGTAGATCTCTTAGAAGCAGATTAGTATTCTCTCAGCCATCCATATTTCATCATAACATTTTGCTGAAGAAAGCAAAGTGTCATTGACTGAACTACTATGAAGCCTGAGCATCTTATGCTTGTTAATGTTAACAGATCTGAAGTCTTTGAGTAGTTGTGATCAAAAATCATTAATTTTCCATTTTGAAAAGCAACTGTGGGATAGTTTTATCAAAATAAAACCTCACTGCCTTTATTAAATGTCCAGTGGCTATTTCAGATATTACAGTTGCAAATATATTCCTGATCAAGTGTTATTTCTGTAAAACTATTCAAAATCTCTAACAGCTTGCAAGACATTCATTTAGCCATGATGTGGAAGACTTAAGATTCTAAAATAATCTATTCCTTAGTTGAAATATTATGTTATTGAGAACACTAAGGAGAGGATTTGTCTAACTTAGTTATGTGAAAGCTAGACATCAAATTCACTTTCAACATAGGTCATAAAAAGCATTATAGGGAAACTTTAATAGGGCAATTCACATGTCTGTTTCAGTGTGAGATGTATCAACCAATATATACATTGACTGTACAGTTAAATTGGATTCCAAATTTCTAGATTTGTTGAAGAGTCTTATCCCTGCAAGTAAAACCTTTGAAAAGGAATCACCCCCACTGAAAGTTTAATAGTGGATGATAGAGTCTGGACTGTGACCTTTTACCTATAAAGCTCCTTACTTCTGTGTATGGGAAGCAAAAAAAGAGGGTTACTTGCAACAATATCTTGGATGAATTATGTTTAGTAGTTTGATATACCTTATTTTAAAGCCAATGTGATCCAGAAGCTGCAGATCTTTTTGATTTCCTTCTTTAATGAATACTAGTTCTAGGGACTCACAATGAGCAATTTACTGATGTTTTGACATAGGTCCCTTTGAGTACATAAAGACAACAGATTAAAACCAAAAGCTTCTTTGGTTAACAATGTAACTGGATGGTTGTTTCCCAAACCTGTCAAACACTAATAGGCAGTTTAATGAGAATATTGAATTAACTAGAATTCAGACATCACATTTAGGATTTCCTTTGATTTCCAGATGAATGAATGGGAAGTTTTCCACCACCCCTTTGGAAGCACAATCTAAGTATTTACCATAGACTGTTTATTGTGCATTTCCAAAAAACCTTTTCTGTTCAGGATTCATTTAAATGGAAAGTCATAGTCAGATGTAATATATCTCCTCCAAAATTTTAGTCATCATCCTCTAATAGATTACGTTTCCAGTCACTCATTGGAAAAGAACAAAAAAGCTCCTGTCAGATTTACTTCTTAGAAGGTGCTATATGGCACATAAAATCACACTCCTGTTTTCTTTCAGGTAACTGTGTTTACTGGATATTGTTTTCTGACATGAACTCACTATCAGCAAAAGAATCTCTTTTTGTGACACAAGGAATTTTTAATCAAATAATCTTAACTAGTTAAGCATTGTTACTCTGATATTTAAGCATTACATTAGCTAGCAGTCTGTATGATGCTTTTCTTATTGTTTTTCACTAAAGAATTTGCTGAGGTATCCATTTCATACTGAAAGATTTTAATACAATAGATAAAAATCAAATGTATCAAGAGGTTAATCTTTTGACTACAAATCTATGTTTTGATTGATGATAGCTGTTGGAGAAATGTGTAAAAATTTATTTTTGACTTGCTCTAAGACAGGTAGTTATTTTTCAATATGTCAGGTACATAAATAGAAGAAGTGACAGTGACTTTAAACTTGTGTGTGCCTTTTTAGTACAGTTCTTTATCTCAGTTATAAGTGGTCTTGAAAAAAAGAAAAAAAAAAAATTATCTGTGATGCTCATAAATAATGATTCCAACAACATTTGAATTAAGCTGTTAACTCAGTAAGCATAGAATACTTTAAAGATCGTGAAAAAAATGTAGGTTGACCAATATTTACCATTAGCTAGACTCTGTATTGCACAGTCTGTAATAAACATGGATAGCACTTTCCACGATCCATCGTGATCAAAAAGATCTTTCCAATGAATTATCATGGAGAACTGTAGCAAAATGTTGGCCATTGGCTTTTAGAGATGTGCTTGAGGAGTGTAGGACATAGTTAAGCCTTGAATATGTTCATCTGTTCTCGTATTTCTACACTGACTTCAAGCTTCATTCCATTTTTAGTTATTTACCTTGTTCTTTGTGTGTGTTTGAAATCATCATGCACCTAACTGAAAGTACACGGTCGTTCAGGTACGAGTCAGTTCACCTATTTTCCTTATTCTTTGTATATTCCTTTGTGAGTCTATCATCATGATTATGATCAGGTTTCATGTTTGACATATGTTAAGACACGCTAATGTACGGTATAAACATGTTGCACATTAACCTTAATGGCACTGAGTCTAGTATGCTAACTGATGACATTAGGCAGATGAGTGCCAAGATAACATCATTGAAAAGACAACAGGATAACATTTTATTTTAATAGCATTTTAATTGATGCTTAATTATGTAATGGAGTTGTGTATAATGCCCAGTGGAAGTGTAATGGTCCCTCTCAACAAAGGCTATTCAAGTTTGATATCACAGAGTATGTGTTAAACTGCATTTTCATCCTCCTGCTGCTTGCCATTGGTGGAAAAAGTCTTACTGGGGAGAAGAATCACAGGTATAATAGCACTGGGTGAGCATTATCCCATTTGACTGAAGAGTCAAAAACTAAAGTCTAACTTCCAAATAATCCCAGATTTCAGCATGCAAACATTGAATCTAGATAATTGTTTGTCATGAATATGTGGCGGTCAACTAACACGATGTGACACTTTCAAGGGTGCTGTAAAATGAATCAGACTTTGGGTACAGCAAATATTAGTGAATTATACATCTTATTCTGCAATATAGATAAAATAAAAAACACAGAAAAAACCCACCCAACAAACCAACAACAAAATACCACACACACACAAACCAAACAGACAAAAAAATTGAACCAACCAACCAAAAACCCCAAGTAAAGAAACAAAACAAGCAAACACATGAGTATAGGTATAAATCTTATAATTGTACAATTCCTCCACTCTGTATAAATGGAAGGGGAATATTTATTTGTAAGAGGCAAAAGAAAGATGCTATTTTGAGAAACAATCCCATTTAGAGTCTTATAGGTACTGTATGACTTCTATCAATGTCAATTGGACTTTGTAGTATGCAGAAAAGAAAAGAAGAACATAATATGATGAATTGAGAGAGAAGGTCTATTAAAGTAGTTTAATATATTCTAAATTATCATAAAATCTATCTGTATCATAAACAATATTAATTTGATTACACTAAGTACTGAAGTCTGCAAAAAGTCTGGTGCCACTTGTCAGGTAACTTTAGTAGTCCTCACCATTAACAGATTTCATGTCCAGAACAGTCCAGAAATACATTTACTCCGAGCTGTTGTAGACCATGTTGCCAGTACATTCACCCAACTGTTCTCATACTGAGTTCCCAAAGATCTGTTTGTAGATATTCCAGATTGGCAACTATTTTTCCATTAAAGAAACTGAATGATAGATCATCCAAGCTCCTAGACCGACTGCCCCACAACTCTTAAAAGTTTGTATTTTGTTTTTAATCTAAATTTGTTTTCCTTTAAACTCTAGTCACAGATTTTTGCTATGGCTTCCCCTGCTACATCATAATGGGGTGCCTCATCAAGCAGGACTAAACCTATTATCATGTATCTCATAGAATCCACGTTATGATTTTTGACAGAATATCATGCAGGAATAGTTTAATTTATTTTCTGAAATAATTTCTCTGAAATTTGTTCTTAAACAACATCCAGCTGCTGGCATAATGGTATAAAAACATTTTAAAAATATACCATGGTGGGGAGAATTACTTCATTTTTATATTGAACTGTGTCATCTTTGCTGTACCTGTTAGATAGTAAGACATATATTACTACTAATCATTTATTATTAACATATTGATGTGAATAGCACAAGAGGTCTTAATTGTTTGTCAAGTAGCAGGGAGAGGAATGGCAGGTAGAGTTGAGTTAGAGTTGTATTGATATCTGTTTCTGCTTCTAGAAAAGATCCAGTCAAGCATGTGAACACAACATGCTGTATAGCTTCTGTACTCTTTTCTAGCACACTATCATTCTTTCTGCTATGGAATCTCAACACATTAAGTTAGTTTCTAAATAAAAGCTTGTTACTGCATTAAATTCATGAAAAACAAATCGATATAATACTGCTTATAATGACTATGCTTTTTTTTTTTTGGTAAATCAACAAATCTTCTATTAATTAACCAGTGATTAAAGTCAGCTTGTGAAAATTAATCACAGCCTGGAAAAGTCATTTGTCCTTGTGTGCTTCATTAAGATAGTGTTTGCCCTTCAGGCAAGAAAGCAGCAAGTAAATGCCAAAGAATGAGCTGATTAAACTAGAGCTGCAGTGAGCTGTTTGCCAGAGACTCAAGCTCCTACAAACTCACCCACTTCTAAGTTAGAAGATTTCTGCTGCTTGCCTGTTGGGCAGGGAAAAAAATAACAAATGAAAATTCCTTGTAAATCCCCTAAACATTTCCACATAATCCATAGAACAAACACTTTGTACTGCTCAAGATGTAATAGACAGGAATGCCCAGAAATGTTGTGAAACTGGAAAGCTGTAAAGCACTCCCAATGTGTGCAGACCTTTTATAAAAGTAAAATTTAACATAAAACTGAGCATTTCTTTTTGTCTCAATCTAACTGCATAACAGCATAACATTGATTACAAAATAGTAATACACATTGAGTACAAAACAGTAATTGCTGATTCATACCTACCATACTCTAGCCTTGAAGGTAAATATTATGAAATATATTTGTATTCTGGGTGAGGTGAATCAGGTAGTTATTACATCCAATAGAGAATAAAATAGCTAAGGCCCCAAGATCATGAATTACTGCTTTCTGGTCAGCTCCTAAGAAAAAGAGTTAAAAAGAAGTGCAAGGAATAGCTAGAAAGAAAAAAACAACAACCAAAAACCTACACCATGTGAGACATAAATCGTCTTCACTAGAGATAATTCTATTTTTTCACCTGTTAAGAAACAAAAAAATATGCTTAACAATGAATAAGGTACATACCTCAATATGGTTTAAGCATCTTGAAAATGAATTAAAGTTCCCCTTCCAGAAAAAGGACATGGGTTCTTCCCTCCCCTCATCCCCATGTTTTGTTTTGTTTTAAATAAGAAATAAACTCAGTTATATGGTCAGAATTCACTTTAATGAAGCATACTTCATCCTGTATGGAATTGTATTCTTTGTCTCCTACATCCTCTGTGACTCTACTTCTACAGATATCTAAGGTTAGGTGTCTCTGACTGGTCATTGCAATAATCTCAGAATCCTTCTATCTCCTATGCCCCTTCCAGGTTTCCATTTCACTCACATATTCTCAGCAGCAACTTTCCTCATTTGCTTCCTTTCCTTGGATTCCAGCTGCTCCTGTCTACTTTCATATCATGTTTCCCATCCTTCTTCCATGTTCTGTGTCTCACACATGAGGCTTCGACTGACCTGTCCTACCTGGTGATGCTGGTCTGGATTTATTTGTGATGATTCACTGACATAAATTGAATAAAACAAGACCTGAGCTTTTTGATTTTTTTCTAGATGAATACTAGAGGGATGTCACACTGTTGGCTCTCTCCAAACCTGTAGAAACTTAATATTTTTGAGTTCTCCATCCTCCATTCAAATTTAGTTTTAACTTGGTGTGAAGATTACGGGGTATCACAGTATCACAGGGTGTCAGGGGTTGGAAGGGACCTTGGAGATCTTCAAGTCCACCCCCACTGACAGAGCAGACTCATATAATCTAGCACAGGTCACAAAAGGTTAAGTAGCTGTTAGTGACAACACTAGTATGTATTCCTGTATATACTTCCACAAGAAGTAAGCTAAAAGTCGTAAAGGGATAATGCTTCCAAACATTACTGTTTCTAGAATTGGGAGGAGTGATGGAGACTCCAGGAAACTAGGCAGGTTAGGACAGACCATGTGTGTAAGAGCAAAGCAACTATGTTGTCTAATAATCTATGTTATATTAATAATTTATTATAATTATATATGTAATAATAATCTACATCTAAAATCTATGTTGTCTAATAAATTCAATATGCATAGAATCTTGATATCTGCTGAAGATAATGTTGTAACTACCCAATGATTCTAATCAGGATCTGAGTACTAGATCTTATATTACATTGTATTAAAGTAAATCTGGGTATCAAAGTCTCAAACTAATCATATTAACTGTAGTTTGAGAAGTATTACCAACAATCTGGAAATAAATTGATTTGAAAATATATGCATAAACAAAGTCTGGTCAACACATTGCCTGTCTTCCAAAGACTCTTAACACACTCAGGTTAATGAATAGCAGAGTCAGTCTTCTAATTCCTAACTCCAAATGATCAGTCTAAGAAAGTAACTTGGTCTTGAAGCTTTCTGTCTTCTTTGCTTATCTCTTGATCATCTCTCTCCTATGTACTTTTAAATTCCAGTATAGCAAACTTGTTTAAATACTCATTTCTCTTTGCATTCATATGACCTAAACTAACCCAAAGACTACTGAGTGATGTCAGACACCACAAATTAGAAACAATAAGCTCTGTAGAGTATGGTATGATTGGAGGGTGAGAGCAAGAGTACTGGATGATTTGGCATTAAACACCTAACTAATTTGTTGTGCTCCCTAGGCAATCATTTTTCTGCAGTCCATACTGGTTTATGACAGACATAGTAGTACTAAGGGGGAAAATGATGACATAATAGATTTTTTTTCATTTTCCAGTGTTTTCTTTAAATCTCCTGTAAGTTATCCTTCACTACAGAAACTTTAAGATTGTAGCCTTCAATTGATTCTTTGATAGCAAATATTATTTGAACCCCAAAAGCAAGACTACAAATTCGCACAACTTTGGAGCAGTGTAATTTCAAATAATTTTGGTATTTCAAAAATAGCAACAAAAATAATGCAATATGATGAATTTTGTGTAAATCACGCACATAGAAGGTATCTGTGAATGCTCCCTTATTAAAAGATAAATCCAAAGACAAGGGAAGTGAAATAAATAGCAACAATCTAGTTTGAAGTTTTTGCATTCTCCTGCTGTCATTTTAAACTTCCCTGTAAGCGTTTTAAACATTTATCAAAATTAATGGAAATTGAGGATGTTATTTCCTTCCAAAGATAAAGTTGTATTTTTTATTCCCATTTTAGAACTAATAACTGTAAATTCTGTATTAATCCCTGAAGGAAAATAAAAAGCTCATTCTAGCTGAATAACTAAATGTTTAATGAATGTCATCCTTAAACAAAATGACTTCTGCACTTTTCCAGTGCACCTGCTCAAAGAATGCAAGAGAGAAGGAGACTGAATAATAATTTCTTGTAATGACTTTGTGTTATTCATTATGGTTTATGATGAATGTTTATGTAATTCAGATGGCTTTAATGTTTATTTCATTTATTCCTTCTGCACTCCTATTTTAATTTATTAGATTTAATAAAATCTCACTCCAACTTTTCAAGGCTGCAACAGTGCTACCAAGGATGCCAAATGCCACTGAAACTCGAAGGACTCTCCCAAGGTGTAGGAGTTATCTACACAGATGCATTGAGCGATTAGGATTGGGACATTATCTCAGACTTCAATTGCTGGGAAAGATTACTTGCTAGCTGTTAGAATAACCAATCAATTCAGAAACAGTTCAAATCACAAACAAACAAGGTGTTACCATGAGAAGCACAGGGACAATGTGTCCTCCTCCCTTTGCATGAAAGTAAAAGCATGATGGAGGATGGAAAATAAGCCTAATAAAAATCATGAGAGATCTCTTCTTTCCTCTTTGTGCTTTTACTGTGTATTTTCTGACTGATGGATTCAATCTCTGGTGGGTTAGTGGGGTCTGGCACTGTCCTTGCCTTTCCCATCTGTCACCTTTTACAAGCACACTGCTATACTAATAGGTTTCTATGCCTATAGGGCTGTTCTGGCTTCAGTAAAGCAGTACTTATTTAATAATAGATCATGGGTTGTAGATAATTTAATAATGAAGAGGTGCCAAAGATGTACATACATATCTATGGGGCCAACAGGATTTTTGTAATGAGAAATGGATACAAGTAGATAAAAGACAATAGAGATAGCCAGGAACCCTGTAAATCATGACGGAGTGAATGAAACAACCACATAAAACCTTGGGGACACTGAGTAACAATTGACAGAGCAAAAGGACTTCTGAATGCTGGAGTTTTTCATCTTTATTTTCTCTGTTCATGACCTTGGGGTTTTTTTTGCCTTTGTTTTTGTTTGTCTGTGTTGAAGTATATATAAATAATCTATTGGGGGGACACACACCAACTAAATGTTGTTTTCAGCTACACATGCTGGTTTTTGCTACCAGGAAAAAAGTAATGAAAAACTAACTTGAAGTCATCCATTGCCTAATGCATCAAGCCACTAATGGTAATAGAGATGCTGCAAAGCATATGACATATGACACACTATGCTATTCCTAGTGTGATTTAAATCTGTAACCTGAAAACTCTGAAATGGCAATGATTTGGCTAATGAAATATAAAAAAAAAATGGCTTTTTTGTAAGAGGAAGAACCATAGAGAATGATAAAGCCATAGTTTCAGTGATAAAGTAGACTTTCAAATGGCAAAACTAACAACTCTTATCTAAAGCAAGAGAGTATCTTGAACTCTGTGGAAATTTCATGCATTTATGATGCTGTACCATGAGTCCAGCCTTTTTGAGGAGTTTCTTCACCACCCAAATTTTTGTTCAATGAAGATACTTTATCTAAAATATTAAGAAAATATGGACAAACACTAATAGTGGGAGAAAGAATAATCTCCAAAATTTTATTTTTTTTTACAGAAATCAATCACAACTTTTAATTGGAATCCCACCAGTACCAAAATACTTATGCCAAAACTTCAGGAGAGCTAGAAAGACACCAAAATAACAATCAGAATACCAGATAAAATAATTTTATGATATTTCAGAAGTTAATATTTTTTAACAAAGAATTATTGTAATAAGTAAAAATATATATGTCAGTGTGTAACAGAGTACTAAATGACCTTGAGAAGGTAGGAGGCAAGTATCTACTTACCTCTTTTTCTCATTTTCCCCATTGGAAGTCTTCAACTGCAGAATATCTTTAGTGGCCTTGTAGAAGGCCAGAAAAAACCCTGTCTCAGAAAGTGTCAGAGACAGCAGAACCTGAGACACACATCTGCACCACAAGAAAGAGGTGAGTGCTAATAGAAGGAAATTCTTGTGAGGGACAGAAGGGACCCATCTGACACCCTGAATTATTATCCTGGGCAGTTTGCTGCTTGCTAGGGGCTCAGATCTGGGATCAAATGGGTGATTTTAACAGGAGATTATTTATGCAATGCCAGCAAAGAAATAAATTGCTGAGAAATTCTATGTTCCTAGTGTTAGAGGTATAAAATCTGTCTTTAAGAATCCTGCATTTTTCCAAAATATATCCAGAACACGGGGGGGGTGCATGTGTGGGGTGTGTGTGTGGACTACATGACCTGCAGAGGTCCCTTCTAACCCCTGCCATTCTGTGAGTCTGTGACACTGTTTTGCTGAAACTACAGAATATTTCATGCTTTTTCACCTGTTCTGAGGACATTGTTTCTGTTTAATATTTACTTCCTCTCTAGGATGTTCTTGTTTCCAAGTCTGCATTATGATTATTCTCAGCAAGTCACATTATTTTGTATGCTTGAAGGGTGAAAGTCGTAATGCTGTCATGAATGAAAATTTAAATGCACTTATTTTACTGAAATGTGAATTTCAAAAAATTAGTTTTTATATTTGGAAAAGAAAATCACTCCACCATTGCACTCAGTGAGCAGTGAGGAACAGAGCATACCCAATCAGTTCTCAAAATACACTGTGATATTATTTGTATTTTTTCTCTATTAAAAAGGAGAAGAAATTAGGATGCATATGGGAAAGAATAGGAGAAGCTTGATTAAAAGCTGCAAAGGAATTAGTGCTAAAAAGGAGTCAAAATCAAGGGTGTTTCTGACCTCAGAGTTAAGTCTTATACTTTGTGGGGTTTTTTTCCATACTTAAATAGGTATTCTAACTTGTTTATATAAGTGAAAATGATGGTTAGTGTGATGTGCACAATTCATTTCTTCATAAATATTGCTGTAATGTCAGGGAATTATTTCCATCCTTATAATTAAGTTAAATAACAATTCAACTGGTTTGAAAACAGTTGCCTAAATCTAAAATGAAGACCATAAAATGGAATACTGCTTTAGAATGTAAATATGTACATATTAGAAGTCAGGAGATATTTCCACCTGATAAAAGGTGACAAAGTTCAGTGAAGACCTGTCATTTAAAAGAATTACTCAAAATGTCCAGGCTTTTTCATGTACACTAGCAAAAAGTACCAGGAATAATAAAATATACTATTGATAGAACATTTCAGTAATTCTTCTTAGAAAAGCAAAAATCATTTTGTACTACTTTTCTTTCAGAAAGCTTTGTGTACTGGTATTGCTTCTCCTGTCTCACAGGGTAGAGTCGGAAAAACCTGGAAAGGCTTTTTTGGAAAAAGAAAATTTGTATCACCAACAGGAAAGATCCATATTTTGTTCAGGGCTTTTTATCCCATCTTCTGAAAAGAGGGGGATGAAGTTGTTGTGAAGCTTACTCACAAGTCAAGCTTTCAACCTGCCTGCATGGACCTGAAAGTGCAGAAATGTTGGTTTTTCCTTGGTACAAAGACTGTTCATCCAGTTTTTTAGGTAGGTAACTCAGCAACAAGAGGCAAGGTTTCCTAAATAAAATGTCTGGATTCTCTTGAAATATTCAGGTAAACCATTATTCCTTTGACACACCTCTACTTTCTTGCCAGACCAGCATATTTCCAGAAAATAAAATTTTTCTCTTCATTAGCTTTCTGTCAGACATATTAACCACCTTACTGCTTTCCAAGAATCCCATTAGTGCAAATAATTTCACTTCAGCTGGAATTCATCTGCCTGCATTCCAGCTGCTTCTCTGACAACTGTCCAACCCCCATATGTGCTGGCATTGTTTAATCCTGAAGGTGGTAAAATCCCTTTGCACCTTGAGGTTTTTCTTGTAAAATTACTGATCCTATATAAAGAAGCATGGTTCCAAAAACATGTAGTTATGCCAAATGGTGGTGAGAGAGAAGATATCCTAATATCCAGTGTATTTCTGGCTTTGGTGAAACCATCTGGCTTTACCATAGATAAAGTAATTGTAAAATCAGAAAAAAAATAATCCAAGTTTTCCTCTTTCTGTGGAAATATTATAATAATTTAGATTTTATTTTAAAAAAAAAAGTATGTACACACAGATATACACATGTGTATACTTGTGAGTGCATATATGTGTGTGTATATGCATTTGCAGATCTATTGTCCTTGCTCTCAGCAGAAAAACTGACAGTGTGGGTGCCAAACAATGCAAGATTTTCATTGCCTAATATTTTACTTCATAGTTAGTGGAGACAGACACCTAATTTCTGTCATCTGGATTGCAGTATCAGAAAATATATCTCCCTGGTTTGCTTTTATATCCTAGTAATCTGATTTTGACAGTGACTATTAATATCTCCTATGAGTTTTGTTTGTTTCTGTGTTTGTTTTAGGCTTTGTGGTTGTTGGGTTGGTTGTTTGGGTTTTTTTGAGTTAAATGAACTGATTTATTCTCCTTCCTACATACAAAATATGTTTGTTTCTGAGAACAGTGTTTATAGTGAGTTGGAAAAGATTGCATCAGACTTGGCTCCCTTCATTCTGCATGTTGTCCTTCAACATTTTCATAGGGTTTGTGTCCCCAAATACCACTTGCAAACACTTCACTCTCATCAGTCATGCAGTGTCCCAGGACACTCTAATATAACCTGTACTCTGCAAATCATCAATTTAACATCACATGGCATATTAGTTTAGCTTTTACTTCACATTTTAAACAAAACCAGAAAATAAATCAACACATCTACAGAGATGTCACAGTTTAGGGTCAGGGCGGCCCCTCAGACCTAATAGACGCTCTCTATTGACCCCCTCCCTCCCCAAAGGGGAAGAGAAAAGGAATAAGGGAGAGACTTGGAGGAAATCTGGACCAAATTCTACTCCAGGTTGATGTCACTATAGAGGTTCTGAGCATGTGATATGAACCACACTGTGAGAAAGCAGAGGATGAACTCTTAGCAGCCTAAATAGTGCTAATGCACTGTAAGCAAAATAAAGACATTTATCAAATATGGCTAGTCAGCCTTATTTCTCTTTCTAATGGAAAGAAAGAAGAGATTGAAGAACCCAGAGGTTGTTATTCTCACTCTGAACTAGTTGCCCACTATGTAAAATGTTTCATGGACCTGACTATTTCTAGGTAACTTTTGTTTTCTCCACTAACCACAGAGGATGAGTAGCTTAGCTCAGTCTTTCCTTTAACTATTGAGGATCCTCAGTAACCTGCCTATATCAGCCTTGCTACCAATAGAAAGCTTCCCTAATATTCTGGTCTTACAAAATATTCTAAACATGGTCTGTAAATTATTAAATGCCACCAGGCAAGTCATTAAACAGCAGATAAATATTCAATTTCTTTGTCCTCAAGGAGTGAGTACCTGCTTCTTCCTTATTAATGTCAAGCTCCACAAAAACTCCACAGTTCTTTAGCTATCATGGAAGGTCATCCTCATCTTTATTATTATTTTTAATTAATAAGATTATAAATATCACTTACCTTGTCTTCCAGTAAGCTTTTTTTATCAAAAGTTGTTATTAGAGATATTGTTATTACTAACAAGACACATAAGAAGTAAACAAGTCCTACCAAATAACAACAAAAATAAGAAATGAAGCAAAGTCAACTTTAACATGCAAAGAAAAGAAACAAAGTAAAAGAAGAATTCCTTTGTCTGAATTGTCTCAGCTTCCCATTTTAATAGTTACAAACTCCCCTTTTGGAATTTACTTATTATAGTCATCAAGGTGCAATAAGAATATGGTACAGAGGGTGCCAGTGTAGTCACAGAATGCCTTTGATTCAGCAGTAGTTCAATAACTGAAACCAAACATTTTTTAATAACTGGATCCCCAGTAGTCCCTCTGAGAAGACACTAAGACAGAGATATATATTCCTATATAACAGCATAGTTTGTATCTCAAGTTCAACAGAAATCCCATTTTATGTATTGTGCACAAACCAAAGAAAACACAAGAGTAACAAAAACAAAGACAGAATTTCTCACAGTGCAGTAACAACTAAAAAAATGATAGATGTGCTCTTTCCTGATAATGAGCCTACTGTAAATACAAAACTAATACATGAGTATGAAGAGAGGTTTTTAGCATAGAAACAAAGAGAATTCTTTCTAGCTTACAAATATGAACTTTTTTTCTGGAAGCTTTTCCTACTGAAAAACAAACAGTTGTTGTTTGTTGGTTTTGTTTTTTGGTTTGTTGGTTTGGTTTGGGTTTTTTTGTTGTTGTTTTTGTGGGGCTTTTTTTCTTGATGTCTTTGACTTTTAGCTTAAATAAATATCTACGAGAAGAAAAAATAATCATCCCCAGGAAGATGTGGTGTTATGATAGCTTATGTCTTCTGTGGTCCTCTTCTTAGAAATTAGTATCTCTAATTTCTCACGTTTGCTTACTGTATAAGCCTTTAGTTCTCTAGATTTGCATAACCATACATAGCATTTACATTCCCTAAATTACACTTAAAATAATCAGTCACCACATGTTCTAGTTAACTTACTAGAAGACTACCTTTCAGCCAGCATTCACTGATACAAAGATGCCTCCTTGAGTTCACCATGTAGGTCAATGAGTAAGAAAGCCTATCTCTAGATGAGAAATATTCTACCCTATAAAGATAAAAAGGGATAAGCATAGTCACAGGAAACCAGGCAGAAGCATTTGCAAATAATTAGTTCTGCCTACTGAAAGAAAACTAAAAAAATAGACTGACCTGATGTTCTTGGAAGAGGAGTATGTCTCGGATGATGCATTATTCTTCACTCAGTCATTATGTCAACTTTGGAAAATACTATGGTATTGAAGAGACATAGATGACAAAAACAGAAAGAAAAGGGGAAAAAAAATCAGCCAGAATGAATGTAGCTTTGAAGTCTCCATAACATTGTAGTTCTCTTACTCGTTACAAAACACTGCAAAGGGCCAGTGAGATTGACTCATACAGAACCTTGGACTGATGTCCAGTATAGTGGAAACACATTAACTTTATAAGATTTCAGTAAATTTGTGTTGTAATGACCACAGTGCTATCTACTCTTAGTAGGTCTTTGATGTAGTTTCATTACTTTGAAGTCAGCTGTACTGAGAACTGTTGATTGACAGAGCAGAATAGACAGCTATTTTTATCCTGTCTATTTGTAGTCTAACTAGGTAGTTTATAATTTTTTTCTTCCCTATTGGTCTCCTCATGCCTTGCTATTCTCAAACACTTAAGGTGTTTTTGTGATTTTGTTTTCTTTTGTCAGGTTTTATGTTTGTTTGTTTGTTTTTTCATTAAATACCTGATTGTTAAAGACAAATTTATAACTTAATGCCTTCAGAATTCCTCTGAGAAGAAGCTGGGCCTTTGTTAGGAGGTATCTATGTGGACTGAAGTATTTCCATTTAAAACTTGTGACTTTTTATTCTCAAAAATAATTTTCCACAGATGGTCAGGCTAATTAAAATATTTATTTAGTGTCCAAAGAAGGAATTTGAAATACATTTATGCAAGAAGCACCCAAATTACTGTTGCAATATTTCTGTTGTAGCATTTTACTACTCATCTTCCCCACGTAGGGGGAACACGTTATGCAGTTGGGTATTCTATGAATCCAGCTAATGATATGACACTTGATCTTCTCTAGTGTATAATCATATATATATATAATCATGATATGGAATTTAAAACTCTGTACTTCATTTCTCAAGACACTGTAAGACATCAAGCACCATGACTTCAGAAATAGTCCTAGTTCCTCACTAGAAAAAAGAAATGAGGAAAGAAAAAAAGTAATACTATATTAAGCAGCATAAGCTTGCTGAGCGCATGATGATCAAGGACCCCATTCCTTATACACCTTAATGACTTCTAAAAACACCTTGGTTCATTACAGTTTCTGTGGGTTTAAAACAAAGCAGATATTTAAGTGCCTCTTCAAATGAATCCCTGATGAAGCCATCTGATTGCTGAAGACAGCCAAGAATTGTAAAGAATTTGTATTTTCTTAATGCTACAGAAATAATAACATAAATATTCTTTCATAAAATGAATATTGTATGAGGTTTGCTAATATTGATTTGTCTTAGGTTACTGTTTTTATTTCAGTACCTAATATTACCTATTGACAATTCCTATATTTTTAATGACAACTGATACACCCATCCATAGAATGTTTCACCCTGTCTCTCCCAGAACTCAGTCCTCATTTTAGGATCTGATACACCATCGAAAGGCATGGGAAAGGACTGTTTCTGTTCATTGACTCTGAAGATAATTAGAATTCTATTCTGTTCTGTTCTAACCAACTGTTTCGATTTAGACCAGCCTCAAGAGAATCTGTTTGGTCCAATATATCAGCCTGATCTGAAAACCATCTATAGAATATAAAGCCATTTGTCTTTAACTCACTAAACAGGTATCAACTAGCCTTCTGCAATCTTTCCCTTTTCTGTTCTCAGAAAAATAGTAACAGAATACAGAAAATAGTCTGTTTTCATCTGTTAACTTGTGAAATGGGCACTATTTTATTTTGTTCCACAAAAGAAATTTAACCAAATTCTGTACTGTTGTATGATGAGATTCAGCACAACTTTCTAGACTTCAGAGAGTAATGAATTTTTGTTGTTCATGAATCATGAGAGTAAGGTTTTAATGACTATTTTTTAATTAGAGAATTAAATTAGTGAAATGATGGAAGCTCAGAACATCTATATGTGCAAAGTTAAAATACTACTAGATCAGAAAGAAATAGCTATAAAGCTAACAAGCTTACTCTGAAGGACAGCTTTGCACACAAATACTTAGCAATGCCAGGTTAATGCTTCAAAAGAAAATAAAGATAAAATTTATGGGCAGTAATCTTTCATACACTTTTTAAACTCAGAAAACCTCTCTGTGTAATGTGTAAACCCTCTTGGGCTCTATATAATTGCATTGGAGCTTGTGTTTTCCTTTGGACTCCTGAATTTCTTTGGTAGTAAATGAAGGTAATGATCAATCTATATTTCATTATTTCCTATAGAACCCCAAGAACAACATTACAGACATTAGCAGTCACAGTCTGCCATAATCTGGATTGAGGTTATGTATAAATGATGTTAAGTACTCATGAAATAGTGAGGAAAAGGAGGGTAAAACTGTATAAGATTATCCTCAATCCATCTTTGACCAACATCTGCATGAGGAAATGGAGGAGAAATTAAAGTAGAAGTGGAAAATACAAGTCCACCATTGCTAGAAAACTGTCATATTATCCAGGTTCTATTTTCCAAGAGACCATTTATCCCCAAAAAGTTGTATTAATAGCAGGTGTAGTTTCCTGGTTCTTTTATGTTTTCTAATATTTTCTCCATAAGCAGAAGTTTTATCATTTAAGATTGTTAAGAAACAATCTGGAAAGAAGGGAAATGCACTGGGGTTATTTAAAGCTGTCTCTCAGTAGACCAATGAGAAACATAATAGGAAAAATAAGAAAGCAAGAATGTTTGTATCTCTTGTTGAAGTCATGTGTAAAGATAATAATTTTGGAAAAATAAGCCTGTGGACCTATCAGAATAATTTTGGAATCTACACTTCAGTACAATAGATTCTACAACTTGTAATCTACTATAGAAAAATTTATCTCACACATGTTCATAAACTCCTCCATTCTGTTTGTTCACCATTGACTATGGCATTAATGATTAGCACTTCTTCAGTAACTTTCATCTTTGGATCTCAAAGCACGTTATGATCATTACTGAATGTTCTCACTACTGTAACTCACTGCTAAAAATTATCTTCCATCCATTGTGTGCATCTGTTAAATACAATCCCTTTCCATATGACAAAGCAGAAATACTTCTGAAGATACTATATGTGAACAAGAAAAAAAAAAAAAGGATTTTCAAATTAATTTTTCTTTAGTGGTAGGTACCATATGTATCTGCTCAGAGAAAAAACATCTTCACAATTTCTGGGTTTCCAAAACTGATTATTTTTTTTAATAGTTCACCTGGTATTATGCTAATTATTTTTTAAATTTTCATTAGTTCTTGGATGATACCAGTGAACAATTTCAAAAGATTTAGATGTTTTTTCCCTTCAGGAAATCGTTGTGCTTAATTCAGAGATTTCTTTTTGCTTTGGGTTCATACAGACCTCAGATTCCTCCTGATTTCAACAGAGTCATGCAATCCTTTCAGAGAGAAGACAAAGAAACATTTACACGTGAAAAAAAAAAATATTACAGAACCTTTTACAGACACCCATCTTCAGGAGAGGTTTTGTAAGGGATTAAGTATATAAATAATTAATAACCATGAATCTGATGAGATTTGGACACGTGTCCTTTATTTTAATAAAATTACATAAACAGCATTTTCTATAAAATTCTACTTAGTGTTTGGTCTTTGCCTATTTTATTGAAACATATCTTCTGTACTTAAAAATTCATTTGAGCAGTGACAAGGGATTTCTGATATTCAAGGTGCTCTGATGGCAAATATATTAGGCTGAGTATTAGAGGAAATAAAAAGCACTGTAGTCATGCCTGCAGGAAAAAAAATATATAATTTCTATTACACTTGTCTCAGAAAATATTTTATCTCATATTTAGTGAGTAGAGGTTAAAGTTTATATTCACTGTAAATGATACAAATAAGTTGAGCTCAGTGGGGTGGAACAGCCTTGCTGTGAGCAGAATTAGGTCTTGTGACTACTCTGCCTCATAAAAGATAAAATATACTATTCATAACACAGTGCTTTTGTACACGGTTGACAATGTCCAAGTTATATGAATTAAGATTAGGAACTCTAAAAGACCAAGGGCATCAAATTTTCCGTGTAAAATACATGGATGTATGTTAACAGTTTCCTATATAATTTTTCATGTAATAATTGTATGCATATGCTGATACCTTCTTTTCTTGCATATTTAATTATCTTATTCAGAATGAAAGAGATGCAGGCACACCTGTCTGACTTCTATTAATATGCCATTTCAGGATGACAGTTAACAGCCAATTAGAAAATACAATTATTTTGCTGACTCCCGTTTGACAATGAAACATTGCAGTGTTGAAAAGACACTTATGGCCACAGTGCTAAAATGATAATGGAAGCATGATACTAGTTGACGGAGGGTTATCTTGTTAATATTATCCAAGCACTGGAGTCAGTAAATAATGTAATGTACAACTCAAAATACCTGAAATTTCCAGGCTGTAGAACCGAGTAACATCAGCTTTGTGTTACATTGGCTGAAAACAGTTAATTTACGAGAATTCATCAAGAAAATTAGATACTTGCTTTAATAATTAATAACTTCTGTCTTACACTCTGTAATTCATTTGGATTTCATTAAGTGCCCTTGTATAAATTTTAACTTAAAAACTATCACATCTTATTATATCTCCTGCTGAAATCATTATTTCCTCCTTTTCCCTTTGCTTTTTTGTTTCTTAATGATTTTATGTTACATTTAAAACAAATATTTTGAATTCAACATCTAAAACAAACGGACTTGGGACATTTCCATTGGTTTCCCATTTGGAAACAACAAATACTTGAATAAGACACTTTTTACTCAGGACATTTTGAACTAAATACCTAGTTACAAGAATTAAATGTGAATTCACTCAATACTATTGCATACCAATTATGTACAGTAAACTTCACAGAATCACAGTATGCTGGAGCCTGGAAGGGACCTTGGGTGATCATCACGTTCTCAAGAATATTCACCTAGAAGAGTGAAATTGTTCCCTGATATTCAAGCGCAATTTCCTGTGTTTCAATTTGTGCCCATAGCCTCTGTTTCTGTCACTGTGCATCACTGAAAAGTTCTTGGCCCCATTCTCTTCGTACCTTCCCTTCAGGTATTCATATACTTTGATGAGATCCCCCTGAGTCTTCTCTTCTCTAGGCTGCAAAAGCCCCAGTTCTTTCAACATGTGTCAAAGGATAGATACTCCTTTCCCTTCATCATCTTCGTGCACATTGGATGAAATCTCTAGTATGTCCATCTGTTTCTTCTGTAGGAGGGAGCTCAGAACTGGACAGTGCTCCAGATATGGCCTCATCAGAGCTGAGTAAGAGGAAAGAAAGAGAAGCAAACAAAGAGGAAAAAGAGCATTTGAAATTGTGCATAACTAACAAATTAAATGATCCACATCTTGTGTGTGAATGACCAGAACAGCAAACAAAAACCTTTTCATGAAAGAAAAGCTCTTCTGAGAATGTAGCATAAAAATAAAAACCAAACAACTGCTTGGGTAGTTGTAGAGAGTGATAGGGTCCCCCCCTGCACCTCCTCTTCTCCAGGCTGAACAACCCCAGCTCCCTCAGCCTCTCCTCATCAGACTTTCCCTCCAGTCCCTTCCCCAGCCTCGTCGCTCTCCTCTGGACCTGCTCCAGCACCTCAATATCCTTCTGGAAGTGAGGGGCCCAGAACTGCACCCAGTACTCGAGGTGAGGCCTCCCCAGTGTCGAGTACACAGGGAGAATGACATCCCTAGCGCTGCTGGCCACACTTCCATGCCTGTTAAGAAGTCACTTCTTTCCCTGTTACTTCACTGCAACTATCATCACATACAGGATAAAACTGGAAGAGAGAAGCCTACTGCCAGGATATTCACAGCATGTTCACCTCTGAACTGTGCTCTGTCTTTGGGACCACAGTCTGTTTATCTGGCTGGATATGGTCCAGAGACATCTGTTTCACCAGATGTTCAAGGGAAGCCAAAGGATAGGAGAATAGGCATTGTGATGACAAGGAGTTTTGGTAAGTCTGTTTACTAGAGAATTCCATGTGAGTGGGAAGGAAATATATGTTCTGACATATTACCACTATGGCTGTTTTAATTTCTCTCTTGTAAGACATTTTTGTTGAAAAATTATTTTGTTATCTCCCTATACACAAGTTAATTCCTATGCCCACCATCCTTTGCTCAATAATTATCAACAGCAGTATATATTAACAGCTTGATTAATAAGGGAACTTTTAATTAAAACCTAAAATAAGCAGGCATTTGACCCATCGGAGGAGAAAGTGGAAAGTATTGTTTACTGCTTAGTGTTGTATTTCACAAAGCAGAGTTACTGCAAAGCTGACATTTTCCTATCTGTGTCCAAGAGCCATGACTCGGAGAAGAACAAGCTGTAAACTCAGACATAAATTAGACACAGAGAACAATCACGGCTACCTCTGGGAGAGAACTTAAGTTTGTATAAAGTGCCACAGCTAACACTTTTGGAGTGGTACTGTTTTATGTGTTGGTTCAGCACCGTGTAGAGGAGCATGGCTACTGCACATAAATAATGGTGTGGCACGTGACAGTGCTGTCAGTCAGTCTCGGTCATCATTTCCAAGACACAACAGGCTATACCATACGCTCTCCTGTGGCTCGCTGGTGAACTCCCGGGCAGCTGTGCAACATTAGGGAAGGCTAAAAGTCAACCAATTCGCTCAAAACCATCACGAAGATCGCTGCTTTTGTTGTGCCAGGCTCTGCAATCCCACAAACATCCCTTAAAGCAATGTGAATAGTTCTTTGGAGCTGTCAGTGGAGAATTAGTTGGGATGCAGCAGTGACTTATCATACAACATTTCAGTTGCTACAATTTATGCAAGCAAGAATATGGTATGGATAGGAAGTGAGACTTTCTTTTTCAGTGACTACTTTCAATTAGGTCTGCTTATGCTTAACAGTGACCCAGCTGACTGGCCTAAACCAGGCTGCCCCGATTCTACCCTCTCTATACCTCCAGCTGTGTGACTGTGCTTTGTCTCTTGCACCAGCAATTACTTATAAAACTAATGAGCTCCCTGAACCAATATAATAATCTGAGAATTATCATCAAACCGCTGCTTAATTACAAGGTCACCAACTGACTATTTTAGTTTTCTCCACAGTCTTTACGCTCCCCTAAAGGTAGTCTGTTCACTGTGACAGATACCCTAAGGAAAAAACGCTTCCCTGGCAAAGAACCCTGGTGGAACCAGAACAAGGCCCGTCACCTGGCCAAACAACCCAATAAAAGTTCTTCCTCTGCTGTTTAGTGGCTAAATTAGGAAGTCTGAGTGTTCTATTTTCAAGTCTCATATGAGAAGTATCAAGACTTAATTTAAAGACATCTTGTTCAGTCAGAAACATCTAAATGGTCATTGATTGTTTTTCCTTAGTTGGATGTGTGAGTCTCTTTAAAGCAGAAACTGTTATTTGTGCTCTGTCCCTGTTGCTAGACAGGCTACAGGGCTTGTGTCAACATTACTGGAATAAAAAATAAGACAAGTCAGTCCTAAACTCTCACAGTCCTGAGAACCTGACTGCCACTGAAATGAGATGAAGAAGTTTAGGCCCAGTCACTGTGCTTAGTTAGAAGCATCTGCAAGGACCCTGGAGAACAATCATCCCAGAAAATACCCTTATGTGTGGATATTTCACTGTAGCTGCATAGATTAGCTGCAGAGACCTGAAAAAGCCCCTTCCACTTTTATGGGCAGAAAAACATAATTATGCCAACATCCTGGGAAGGTTGAAACCTGAGTCTCTCTGGAAGGTGACTTAGTAAGTGTTGCTCCCATCACCAGAATCTAAAAGCGAATTAAGTCCTCAAATGAATATGTTATGTGCAAGTAAGTAGGTCTTCAAAGGAGAGGAGGTTAAGATAAGCCATAGTGTGCTATCCTTTAGAACAGGACAGAATTGTTAAAGAGGTTTTTTTCCATTTCTAACAAGCATTTGTATAAACACACAACCTATTCTGCTCATGTTCCCTGCTGCTTGAGACACAAGCCCAGGAGTAAGGTTAATGCTTCCACAGAGCTAGGCTGATTTCCCTGACCAGAGGCCAGTGTAGAGTCTACAGACAACATGTCCACACAGACTCCTACTCCTGGTCATTTTCTAAATACCACTGCAGATCAGATACTGTGAGGTTGGTCTACAGTAACATAAGCAAAAGGCACATTTATCCCTGAGTCACACACACCTGGCACCAGGGGCCCCTCTGCCTTCAACATCCCGTATAAAACAGATGTCAACTCCAAAGTCAGCTACCACATCTGCATTACTTCAAGGCTTTCCCTGTCCCAAAGTGATACATTTCTTTAGTTCACAATTCCCTTGTTGTTTTTTTTTCCCATGCTAAAGTTTTTGTAGGTACATTTCAAGATGTCCCTATCTAAATAATTACAGCTGTAACTCACAGCCGTCCACAACTGAACCGACCTCTTTACCATGGCTATGTTCCCTAGCCTGCCTAAATGATTCTTATCGCTTGTCATTTCAGCCATATAAACCTAGGATAAACCTAAATAAGGATACAAACCTGAGCCCTGAAGGTTTTGAAACAGAAGCTCTTCCTTTGTGTCCTGGTGCTTTGCAATGTGATCCAAGTGCTGTAAGTGGAGATGACTGGGAAATTTGCTTCAAAAGTGCACTTCTGACCCTGGCTCACGTGTTCAGAATTGTTCCTCATTCCTCTGTGTTCTTGGGGTAGAAACGAGTGTGTTTTTCCGATTTATGTTGATCATCTCTATGCCCTGTCTTCTTGTCAGCTTTCTGCTTTCACAAAAAACAGCCTATACCCAAAGTCAACAGACTAAGTATCTTTCCTTGTCTATTTTACAGGTCAAACATGATTTTTTGTTCCCAACTATGCTTGCAAAGAAGTTTCTTGTTTGTGAGAATTAGGATGGGTAATGCGCTCCCTGCACTCAGCTGAATTTGTTGCTGTGAGCTACTGCCACAGTATCTGTCTTGGAGGAAAAACAGGGATTTAGAAGTACAGTAAAGGACAGCTTTTGCTTTCGGCAACCTACGGCTTGTCTTACTTAGAGGAGGTTTTTAGAAAAAGGTAAAATGGAACATCTCCCCAAGATGGAAAATTTTCAGCATCATCTGCATGCTAAAAATTAATAATGCAAGGACAATGTCCATTTATCCCTGCTAAAGATGATCTGATGGATATAGCTCCCATTTGCTTCACTGGGCTCTGAACGGCACAGTGGCACCGGCAAGCACAATCCTCTGAGCAGTACCTTGTTAGCTCTGTCAGCCTGACAGCCACCACAGCCGCCACAGCTGCTACAGTCGTCACAGTCACCACAGCTGCTACAGTTGACACAGCTGCTACAGTCACCACAGCCGCCACAGCTGCTACAGTCGCCACAGTCACCACAGCTGCCACAGCTGCTAGTCACCACAGCTGCTACAGGCGCCACAGCTGCTACAGTCACCACAGTCACCACAGCTGCTACAGGCGCCACAGCTGCTACAGTCACCACAGTCACCACAGCTGCTACAGTTGACACAGCTGCTACAGTCGCCACAGTTGCCACAGTCGCCACAGTCACCACAGCTGCTACAGTCGCCACAGCTGCTACAGTCACCACAGCCGCCACAGCTGCTACAGTCGCCAGTTGCCACAGTCGCCACAGTCACCACAGTCACCACAGTCACCACAGCTGCTACAGTCGCCACAGCTGCTACAGTCACCACAGCTGCCGGTCACTACAGTCGCCACAGCTGCTACAGTCGCCACAGCTGCTACAGTCGCCACAGCTGCTAGTCACCACAGTCGCCACAGCTGCTACAGTCGCCACAGCTGCTACAGTCACCACAGTCGCAACAGCTGCTACAGTCGCCACAGCTGCTACAGTCGCCACAGCTGCTACAGTCACCACAGTCGCCACAGCTGCTACAGTCGCCACAGCTGCTACAGTCACCACATCTGCTACAGTCGCCACAGCTGCCACAGTCGCCACAGCCCAAATCCAGCAATAAATGCCACTGAACAGAGGAATTGCTGTTGTCTACCAGATAGGAAGTTTACTTCAGACTGGACAAGATACAACTGATGGAATATTTCCTATTCATAACGAAAAAGCATCCCAAAATCCTAGACCTCTAGCCTCATGCTATTTAATTTTAATTAAAAAAATATATAAAAATTCATCCACGATCTAACACCACTGGAACTATTACCTCAACCCTGATCCAGTCTTGTACCTCAAATCACAGGAGTTTGGAGAGGGAGAAATTTGTTCTGCTGGGCTATCAAAAATTGCTGGTGCAAATTAAAACAGGGGGCATGCCAGGTGCTGCAGCATCCACTGAGCATGCTTAAATGTGATGTTTTTGTGAGGAAACTTATTCCAGAATCTTCTAAACTTCATAAAACTGGGGTTTTTTTTAGCATCACTATAAAGAAAGTTTCTTTTGAGACCAGACGTCAACTTAATTTGATTTTTCCCTTCTATATTGCAACAAAAATAATAGGCACTCACTTCATGAGTCATTTGTTTATCTCAGCGCCTTTGAAGCATGGATGTGATCAAGGACATTAACATGTTTTCTGAAGCAAAAATCATTAAATAACCAAAGACCTTTAGTAGCCTCTAGCAATATCAAATAAGGTTCTATCAATCATTTAACTTGATCTTTTCACTTGCGTTTCCAGAAGGTAGCACCTAAATTCTACTAAAACGACAGACTTGCTCTAGATCTGTGCTACTTGAAGGGCTGAAGTTGATTCACATGCTACATATAGTAGAGCTCTGCTTCTGCTCTCCTACCCAGGAAGAGGGGACAGCTGTCAGACATATGTGGCACCTAGAAGCAGCTGCTTTTGGATATATTGTCAGATCTTCAAAAGACAAAATTGCTCAAGACAATGACTACTTTAGCAGACCTGGCTACTTAATTTGTGTCTAAATGGGAAGGATAGACCTTTGAAAATTTCATCACGTGTTAATTCATGGTCATTAATTTGGACACATTGCAGGGGAGGTTGGCTGGGGCTCTGAGCACCCTGCTCTGGGTGCAGATGGCCCTGCTCCCTGCAGGGGGTTGGACCAGATGAGCTTGAAAGGTCCCTTCTGACCCACACCACTCCGCAATTCTATGGAATACTTAATACAACCCAGTTCCAGCTGACCTGTGTAACGCACTCACAGAGGTGGGGATCATTAGCTTAGCCTCAATTTAGCACTGTTTTTCTGTTCCTCATTCGAGGCTGTATTGACTAGTGCTAAGTACCCTCAAGGAAAGAAAACTTCTTCATTCCAAAGTCAGTATGTGTTTATACTTTCCTCAGTACCTGTCCCCATGCAGCACTGAAAGTGATTCTGATGAAGACGGAGTTACTGTTTTTCAGCAAAAGCACAAGTTGTTGTAAAAGGTCAGTAAGATTTACGCTGGTGTTGGCTCAGAGATCATTTGTTATTCAAGTGGCAGAGGTACTGTGTTTATAAGGTAGTCACCAATGACATGACCTGTTTATCAGGCAATCCTCGGCATTTCCATAATTTCTGCAAGCAATAAGACTTGAGCTTCGCTTACTCAACATGAGCAGTGGAGGCTCTGAAATAATCACAGATTATTGCTGCAATCTTCCAGAATGTAATTTAAAAAGTCCATCAGCTTCTTGTTCTTGATGAGCCATTTTAAATGTCAAAATGTGGGGTCACAGTTTTGAGTAATAGCTACAAAAATGTAATGTTATGAAAGTTTTAACTCTGTATCTTCTGTGATGGCCTTTGAATCAGAGCCATGGAATTGCAGGTAAAAAAAGAATTTTTAAGAATACTCTTTTACTTTTTCTAGTTGCTTTACGGTTTTATAGTTTCTAGATCTACAAGCATTTTCTAGGTGACCTACAGATCCTCAAAGAGCAAATTCAATGAAATAATTGCTTTAATTAATGACCTTATACTCATCCCTTTGAAGTCATTCTAAAGGCTGCATTGCTCACACCACAGGCTGAAAATCACTGCTGCATTACAGCTATCTCTGCATTCAAGGACATGAAGACCGTCACCAGCCATTCCAGGGGTGCATTCTGGAATTCCATCATACCATGTAGGTGCCGATGTAGAACACTTCAAATCTGATAGCAGCTACAGACTACGAAATAAAGAAAGCTGGAAGAGAAAACTATAAAAGAAAGAATCCTGTGAAATTGCTCATTTAATAGGATGTTACATCATTGTTTATGGGTCAGCAAAAGTGTCCATATCACAGTCACACCAAAGCTTCACTGGAGTCCAGTCAAACTCAACTTTTCCAT
Organism: Chloroceryle amazona; assembly: GCA_027560015.1. Taxonomy (NCBI): domain Eukaryota; kingdom Metazoa; phylum Chordata; class Aves; order Coraciiformes; family Cerylidae; genus Chloroceryle; species Chloroceryle amazona. The sequence goes on along the minus strand of JANHFX010018248.1, from coordinate 16,751 downwards.
TTAACATTTTCTTGACTTAAATTTGCATGCCATGCCCACTAGGCTTCGTGAATTCTACTAGCTTCCTAAAAATACAATAAAATACCAACTATTAACAACACTTTTGACTTCTCTTGCCATGATCTGAGACTTTCAAAGCATGTCACAAGCATCAAAAGTCACTGTACTGTCTTATGCTTATCTGTGGACAGGGAACACAAAACTCATGTATTTAAGGGTCTACCTAATTTCAGTAAGCATCTATGAAAAGTCTGACTCTGATTTTAACTACAGTTGGATTTCTGCCTTAATGCACCACTAAGAGTCACAAAGCAATTCAATGGGAGAGACAGAAATAGAATGCAGCTGTCCCAATTCTCTGACTCCATTCTAACCAAACGACCATGTGGCCTCCCAGCTTGGTGCTTATAAAAACACACCAGCTGCTGTAGTTTGCATCTGCAAACCATTTTCTAACTGCTTTTAAATGTATCTTTGCTCATATTCAGACTCAGCCAAAAAGGCCCATGGGGAAAGGAGTGACAGAAGAGTTGAAAACCACATAGACTTTGAGCCTCACAGTCCTCTCAGCAGAAGCTGGTATCCAGTGCTACATGTTCATTCACCCGGCTTCCCTTGGGATGCACAGAGGTTGCCATCTGGACAGATGTGAAGAGGAAGGCACAAGAAGATCACAGAAGCCACTTCTAAAAGCTAATACTACTCCCGGTCTTAGAATATACCTCACTGGTCATGTATGTGCCTTTATTGTCTCATAAAGCATGACATCCAATAGAACAGACATCTGGCCTATAGGACAGCTTTAATTACAATCTCTGCCCCCAAATGGCAGCTGAATACCCACTGATTCTCGCTTGACTTGTAAACAAACCCATTAAGCACCAGTGGAGAAGTCTATTGTTATTACAACGACTACAAAAGTTATAACGATGCAAATTACAAAAAGGATTTTGTCATTATGTAGCCAGTAGTACAGTATGAAAATCACCTTACTTGAACAACTGGTTGTGTGGATCTTCTGACCCCCCCCCAGGTCTCTCTGCTGTGCATCAAGCTTCATCTAAATGACTGTGAATGATGGCAGGGGAACAGTTCTGCACTGAGCAGTCTATGAACTTCCCTCATATTAGCCAGGTAATTCACTCAATGCCCCCCCAAGAAGGGACTTGCTGACCTATTGTGCTCTACGCAATGTGTGCATCTCAGCATTGTATCAGATCTCTGGTGGCTCCCGTGGTTAGCCAAGTACAAGCTGCAGCCTCTCCTAGTTCATTTCTAGCCATTAATCCATACCGTTGATACAGTGAAGCCTTGGATTTTAAGTAACAGCTTCCAGTTTTGTTGGTGCCATTGCATCTAGTGATGGGTGCAAGCAATAGAAATAAAAAGCCCCTAGCTATTCTCTTTGCCATGTGCTTTGGAGACAAAAAGGACAGTACCAGAAACTGTAAACTGAATCACTACTACTTGCAAAGACCTCCCCATGCTGGAATTGGAGAGCACAAACTCCAGTTGTCTTCATCCTGCTGGTAATAACAAGTGACCGGTTCTCTTTTAAGAAGAAATCCTTGCTGGGATAAAATGACTGTCTTCTTTTTCGCAAGTCCTTTTGAAACACTGGAATAAAGGTTACCAACCAACTGTAACCTAGCCCTGATTAGCTTGATGATGATCTACAGCTACTAAAACTCTTGAATATCATTTTTATGCCCAACACAACTGACATGACTCCATCCTCTCACTTGCTCAGCCATTTCATACACTTACACGTATACGTACAGATGTATCGTAGGTGTACATATATACACATGTGTAGGTGTACATATAGACAAGTTACTTGACAGTACAAGTCAGACTTCTTAAAAGGAAGCTGGATGTCCACCATTTCTATCATATCAAATCAAATTTCCCTTAATCTCTTCTTGCTACATCACAAAACTTGCCCCACCTTAAAACCAGTGTTTTGGCAAGGTATGCTGGGCTGTAAGCTTATTTTGTCCAATGACTAATTCCCTGTTGGAAGTGAACAAGAATCTCTTGAGTGCTGTCATTAGCAGCTGTGAAAAAACAACAGCTGGGATTTTCGGTGTCGAGACACAGGATCTCACTTGTTTCATTAACCGACACGATTTGGTTTGAAAGGTCCTGGACTGTGCCTGAAATGAGAGATAGGGCACAGTGATACTCCTGAAGATGGCCACTTTTTTCCCAAAGCACAGAGTTCTCTTGTCTAGAAAACTATAGAAATGACCCTGCATGAACATTGCGCCGATAATTACAAAATAAAGAAACATTACAGTGAATCTTTAATTTCAAACTGCCACCATCCCAGAAGGAACAAACTGGGAGTTAGACTGACTCTTAACTATACAATTAAGCCTGTCAAGTTCTGACTCCCTAATATGCTGTTTAATATTGAAAAGTCTGCCAGTAAACCAACATGTGGGATTGGTGTTGTAATGCTCTGGTTTTGCTTCCTCATGAAACTATAAAACAATTTAGCTGATATAAGCAACATGTTATTTATACTCTTTTTGGCAACAGTTTGAATGCAATGAGGGATACTCCCCCTTCCCTCTAATATAGTAGTCTTCTCTGGCCTTTATGGATTCAAATTGGTGAGGGGAGCTATGTGCATTCCATCTGGAATTTACTCAGTAATTCTATTAAGCGCTTCCCTGCACAGAAATTAATGTTCTCATCTCGTTCAATACTCATCGTATTCATTATTTAAAGCAGAAGACCTAATCTCTCTCTCTACTGTTTCCTCAAAGGATTTCCTATTAGTGTCAAGGAATTCAATAGATTAAGCTTCAACACTTCTGTGTTTGTAAAACTATGAATCTCTGAAGCAGAAGGCTTTGCCATTTCCAGAATTTTTGAGGAGAGTGTCAACTGAAAGTTACAAAGCCTTCAAAGGGCCCTTTACTGTTGTTCCTCAGCATTTGCAGCATTAGCCAGCAGAACTACTTGTGATTTCACCAGGCTCTAGGCCAGTTCATTCACCTGTCTTTAGGTAGCAGCCACCCCCAAAAGGCCTTGGAGCTCCCCACCACACGTGCTTGCAGCAAGCAACAGCAGCAGCACCACAGCTGGGACTCGGTGCTGGAACAGAGAGAGAACGTGCTAGAGGACTTGCCTTCATTCCCCCTCCTAGATTTCCTATTCCAAGCTACTGGAAAGGAATGTAAAACCTGTTACTATTTCTCAACGGGTTTGTTTTTTGATGAATTGCAAGAAAGCCAACTGGGCTGTGATGTGTTGTGCTGCTGACTGGGGTGAAGCTCCTCTAGCTGGGTATGTCTGCTGCCAAGGGGCTCGCGTACGCTAACGCTGGCTGTGACCACGGCGGGCTGCAGTTCTGAAACTTACTTCACATGTCATTAAAACCACTGAATACTATCTGCGTCCACTTACTTAGCAAATGAATTTTGACAGCTAGGTAGATACAACTTGTTGGGAACCCTGCCTCTAGAAATGATTAATATTTAGGACAAGATTTGTATGTTAAATAGAACACCTTTTAATATAGTGATTTCTACAGCTTTGAAAAGCTGACAGTTCTGGGGGATCATAAGTCCTTTTATAGTCCTATGAAAAGAGACAAACTTCAGACACAAGGGCCTTTCCTCACCTCAACTCCAAGAAAGGTCCATATTCCTGAAAGCCTGCCTGCTTAGTGAAACTGTACTACTGGTCTAATAATAGGGACCACACAAAGATCACTGTGGCTGTACCCACTCTGACATTCTGATGTTATTAAAATCACGATGAAGAGAAGCAGGTATTTTACCTCTCACAAAAATATGGTACCTCCTCCTGCAGGGCAAACTATTTACATGTTCTGATGCATAAGAAACTGCATTTTAGAAAGGGTTACACAGGAAGAGAGACCGTTGTCCACCTATTACTGATACCCATCTCCATCATTTTCTCCCTGATTAGTTCAATTCAAGGGACAAACTGTGAGGAGTGATATAAATAAGCTCTGGTTTTAGATTTTGCATAGAAAACAGAAGAGCTGCCTCTCATTTCTGTTAGCAAACAAGTAATTCCTAGTTTACAACACTGTTACCAAGAGGAAGTTCAGACAGAACAGCTTACATTCACAGTCACTGCAAAATAGTTCTCTTGGACTTGTACACAGAAGTAATGTCACATAGGCAGCCTTTTAAAGGATAATGATGTGTGTCTTGTGATGTACTACCAGAAAACCAAGCGGTTTTAATAAGGGAATGCTAGTGAATGGAAGAAGTGAATGGATTCTGGTCTCACTTCCTGACCCTGCCATTACAGCTCTGTGACCCAGGGCGAACTGCTTTAAACATTCAGCACTGCTCAGTGAAACTGGTAACAAATGCAATGGCAGGCAGACACTGAATTCACACAACAGCATTTTTTTATCCTATAGTTCAAGAAAAGAAGAGCAGTTTCCATAACAACTTCTACATTTCAGGAATCCTACAGAGATGACTATACTAAAGAAGACCAATCTACTTCAGTTACTCATCTCTGACAATGGCCAGCTCAAGGTGTCCCCTGGAAGATAAAAAAATGCAAAAATCTGCCAAGAAGAACTTTCTGCTTAACTCCCGGCTGTTGTAACTGACTGACTGCACAGAACATGAATCTTTAAAACAGAGATCACTTGGGTTACCAGCAGATTTTCTTATTATTTATTCACTTCCAAGATCTTTTTAGGGACCAACAATTGTGTGCCCAGTGATGGACCTAATGCTAAGGTCCAGCTGTTACAAACACTGACACTGAGCTGGGCAAGTACTCAGCACAAGCAGAGGACCTGGGCTCCCGCAGTGAGTGAGCTGAGCCAGCAATCCAAGCAACAGGCAGGTTGGAGAGAGGAGGAATGCAAATCTCAGTCCTCACAGCTCACACATAAGGGTCTAACTCCGCATGTGAAGGAGTTATCTCTTGGTTTCACCATTTAGGAGTCATCTGAGAAGCTGGAGTACCTCTGAGAATGTTTAAAACAAAAGTAAGCAACTTCATTAACAGAGCTGATATAGAACCTCAAGGGACTTGAAGCACTTGTGATAAAAGACAGTGGATGAAGAAAAGGGCTGAAGACCACAGTGGTGATGAAGTGCTGTATTCAGGTGTGCAATGTGATAGTTGGACATCGCTGTGCAATTCTAGAACCAGCCATAGACATACACACATACTAGGAGCAAACCCTGTGCTGACACAAGCTCTGGGAAGGTCTGGGCTGTGAGTGGGTTTATGACACAAAAGAAAAGTAGAGCTTGGAAGATGGCTCTGGAGTTTGAGAAAATAAATTCTCTCTCCTACCTGTGAATTCATCTCACCGTGTCAAGAGTAATTGTGCAGTGAGGGGAAGAAAGGATATTAACACTCATAAAATAAACCTCCAAAAATCTTTTCAATAGAAAAATCACCTGCAGGGACAATGAAACAGAAAAAAATGTGGCCAAAAAAAAAAAGTCAAAAGAGAATTCTAAAAAGAAAGATGGCATATTAAAAAGAGAGATTTTTCCTGATGTGAAATAGGAAAAGGACATTGTTCATGAAACAAAAGACCCTTTGGGGTGCTTAAATTTAACTTTATTTCTTTAAACAAAGCATTAAAACTCTACTAAATCAGTCTAAAATAAGACAAAAGTCTGATCAATGGGTCAGACAGTTGGCTGGCAGTCCTGGCCACTGCACTGTGGATAGAATTTTGCACCCACCAAGAAGCTCTGCATGGGATGCAGTTGTAACACAGTATGTCATGGCTGCTCTCTAGAGGGAGTCCTCAGCTCAAAGGTATCAAGAAGCAGATTTTAATGAGTGGAAACGAGCTGACCTCTCTTCATGTGCTTCTGGGAATAATTTTGACATTCAGTTTCTGCCAACAGATAAGGGAACTCCTTTTATGAAAGTATGATTATAAAATGAATGAGACTATAAGCAAAATTTCACCCTGTAGAATTCTACTGAGCCTAACTTTTGGATCCAAATCACTCAGAAAGCCTTTCTTTTGAGTTGTCTCCTAGAGGAAAGGAATCCCTGAGCAGTGTAGGAAACTGTAAGTTTTCTGACCTACCACTGGGCTGCACTGCTATTCCTTCTGGCACAGAGGGCACTCTGAAGAGAAAGGAAATTCCTGGCCCCTACTTGCTGGAATGAGGGATTTCCATGCATTTTTATGTGGGGTAGAACACCTGTACCAGCAACCAGGACCTCATCTACAATGTCTAAAAGCTAATTTGGAACTACTGCTCCTGTTCAGACCAGGCACTGGAGGTCCGGGCATCTGCCCAGACAAAAAAAGAACAAACCCCACAACTTCTTTGGAGATGCCCCATTCCTTCTTTGGGAGTCTGAAACAGAGTTGCTGCTGCAGCCAGGCATGCACGCTTATGAAAACTGCATTGCAGTCTTAGAATACAGATGTTCACTGCTGGGCAGTTCCTACTTTTATAGGAACAGAAGGGATCATTCGCTATATCTAATCTAATGAAGTTTCACCCAGGTACTTTAAATGAGACTAAAAAAAAAATAAATTGTTAGACTAAAGTGTTTCTGTTCCCAGAGCTCAGATTGCTACATGCTGAGGAAACATTGATCTCAGAAGTCCTATGAAGACAAAGAATTTGTTGCTGAGATGCCCTGATGATCCTGGCCCACAGAGCAGAATCGCTGTCCACTGCCACCAAGATTCTTGCATTCTCAGAGGAAAGCAAACACTCACCTTACACCTTTTTCCCTCTAGTCTCTTAGTAAATACATATGTCCTCCCAAAAGAAAGTGTTTCATTTCTAAGTCTCCAAGCAACACCAAGGCTACATATGGAAAATTACATCAATGTTTAATTGTCATCATAGCCAGGAATCCAAACCCAATTATATTTGTTAAACATCAGCTTTTCAGACAGAATACACCCCATTGTTATCTTCTTTATGTGGAAAGGACAAAAACACAGCAACCAAGTCACCTTGTGCCTTTCTGCTTAAATGTGAATGCTAAACAGAACAAGATGATATCTGAACAACATTCTGACCAGAGAGTGACACGAGCTATGTCTGGGATGGGGCTACTGGTACCTGTACGTACAGAGATTATGGGGCTGAAGGTATTGCCTGTCCTGCAAATGTTTTCCACTATTTGTAACTTAGAGAGCTGGAGCTCACAAAAACTGACAAGGGATGTAGCACAGAAACAAGTCTCTGTCAGAAAATGCTTTTTCAAAACTGAAATGCTTTGTAAATATATTTTAGCTGGGAAAAAAAAAAAAACAACTGAGTTTTGAGACCAGCTTCCTAGCAGGGCTGCTGAGGAGCCGGTGACTCAAACACACACATTAGGAAGACCCCTCAGATCTGCTGACTCTAGGACTTCCTGACTGCTCCCAGCTGCCCGACGGTTTGTGCACTGGTAAGAGAACTCCCCCTTGGGATGAAGGGTTGGCCCAAGGTTTGCAGATAAACTCCACTGAAAAATAACGATCAGTACAAACCCCACCTTGGGCTCTGAGGGCAAGATGAATTTTTAACCTTGCTTCTTCACAATGCATAGGTAGCAATTTAGCTATCCATGCAATCCCATTGAAAAAATAATCCTGCCAAAACAAACCAATTCACTTGACACACTTCTTGCCTCACAGAGAAATAAACTCCATGTGACAGATAGTAGTCACAATGCTTAATGTGCTCCAAATATTTTATATTCAAAAGAACAGAAAAAATTTGATTAACTGAAGTAAAAAATGTAACCAAGTACAATTGAAAAGGTGTTCAGAATTACCGAAGCCCTCAACGACATGATGAAAATGTCCTTTTTTTTTAGTTGGAAGTCATGCGTGGCTTCAGCAGCTTATCAAGAAAGCATTGTAAGGACCCAGCTACATACTTCTTAACAACTTCACTGTTCCATTTTACTTTTCTGAAGACAACTTTAAAAATGCAGTTCCCATTCCATCAATGCCCACTTTAATTTAGAGGTCAACATACTAATCTTTTTAACTTGGGTGTCGTACCATAAGAGATCTTAAGGACTTACTACACCCAGAAAAAGGCAGGCAGCTAGTGTGAAGTAAACATAATTCCTTACATGGTTCATTGTGACTGATGCAATAGCAGTTCCCAAATCTATGTCGTTAGTATTTGACTATGGTAGAAATAGCATAATGGAGAAGACGACCTGTTAGCTTGTCAAGAGAAATCAGAGGGCACAGTTTGGTTTGTGCTGGCTGGAGACTCTTAAAGTAACGAAGGGTTGACTGGCAGGCTGGGCACTGACTGCACAGTCTCATGTGTTTGGCCGTTACTGCACATGCATTCCCAAACTCAGGAAGAGGCTTCTGCATGGAGCAGCTCCCGCTAATCTAAGCTGCAGCAACATGTGCAAGCTTTCTGTGCCGTCTGGTTTAATTTCAGACTGGAGGGAGAACTACATGCTAAGAATTATTTCCAGCTCATAGTCACATAGTATGAGGATCTTCATAATGAAGATATGTGGCAAATGCCTATTTATTAAATTGCAGTCATACGAAGTTCCAAAGCATGAGCCTTAGCTGTCCCCTCATTTCTAGGTAGCTGAGAAATTCAGTATGTCAGCCACTGTATCACAAGTGAAATCTGGCTCATTCACTCAGTGTAAAGATGAAATACACTCATATAGCAGGCTATTTTTAATATCAAATTCTTAGGTGTTCCTTGAGTTAATTTACTTACATTATTTTGTATATGTGAAAGTGTTTCAGCTGTGTAACCTTCTCTTTTCCCATATATGCTTTTCAAGAGCCATACTTCAAAGTGTGACAGGATTTTTTAAATTCAGTTCAGTATGTGAATCATTTCAAGTGAGAGACAGAGAAGTTCTAAGGCTAACCCCTTAAACTTAACCACTTAATTTAAAGGAGAAAGTGGACTCTGGATTAGAGATTTTGTTAGGGCAAATCTGACAGCTATTGCTTTGTTAAACAAACAACTATGGTATTAATGAAGGCATTTCAAACACTTTCCAGCATTCTCTAGATTCCTGGAAAGCCCTAGTGCATTGCTTAAAACCAAAACCACATAGGAACGTTCTTTACAAGGATCTTTGCTTTGTATGAGGGACTATTAGTTGCCCAGTCATTGTTTACTGACCTGCTGTAGTAATTTCCTGTTCATCTTTGAATTTAATTGCATCACAGATGTGTGGTTCTGATGCCTGCTCCAAAAAACAACATTGATGTGGTCTTAGATTGGCAAAGATAACATCTTCATAGAGCCACAGATGTGTTCTAAGGCATTTTGAGGCATCATGCATGTAAGGTGCATGATGTCTCAAACTCCCTTAGAGTCCAAACAAGAAGGAAAAGATATTCTATTTTAAATATAATTGCTACAAACACAGTCAGAATGCTGTAGGCCTCAGTCTCTGACCCCACTGCAAATCTGGAATGAGTGCACTGACTTCCAAGACTCTTCCCAAATTACATCAGGGTAATTAATATCAAAAAAAAAAAAGCACATCTGTATCCAATTATTGACACATTTTTCCTACGATGTTGAGACAAAACTCGGGAGATGACCACCACACTCTGACAAGACTGAGGTAACAGCTGCATTCAGCTGAAGTCACCCCAAAGAAGTCAGGTTTCATTTCCTAAAGAACTAAACCCGAGATTCTTCCTATTTCCTGATCTGTTATACAAAGCTGAAAGGGGTAGGGAAAAAACACTTTGTAAAACGACCATTTTTTGTTAACTCTGATGGGTAATGAGTCATGTTGATAGACAACAAGTGACTTCACCACTTCTTTTGTATGATATTTCCATCCTCTGCTTAGACCTAAAATGCCTTTTGCCTTAAGGAAATTTTACAGGCCACATGAGGATCCATATTACCTGTAAGCATAACTAATCCACTTTTAAATGCAATGGTTTTAAGAATATCTTAAAAATGCCTTCTGCCTCAAAATGTGGCACAGCACCCTCGAGAGCTGCTAAAATGCCAGCGTTCCACCGGGAACATGCTCTGAAGCCATGGTGACTGGTGGCTGGTTTTTGTTGCTCCTTACTGTTAAAGACAAATTTTACCTTAAGCATGCTGACGGCAGTGATGAGAAGGACCTACAGAGGTGGGTTTGTGTGCATAACAATGGTAGGAAATGGGAAAGCAGAAAAACATTGACTTCACTTGGTCAAAAGCTTCCACGTATAACAGTAAAAGTACCCTGAATTGCTTCAATACTGCGAGCAATCCATACTCCAGTTTCAGCCCTACGTATTGTCATCCAGATCACTAAGACTGGCAAAGAATCATCAGCTCTTTATCTGTGCCCCCTACATGACCTGTTTTTAGTAGCAGAGTGTGGAAGAATGTCTTAAATAGAAGATGGGTTAAAGAAAGGGAGTCTTCTTTCTAGTTACAACAGTATAATGTTTTTTGAAGCACAGAGCAGCAGTGTAAGTGTTCTAGTATCTAATGCTGTGCATCCACTGTTTGTGGAAGCCTTTGCCAAGAAAATAGAGAATTGGGAGCCAAAAGCTGTATAGTGTCATTCAGAAAAATAATCCATGGTACAAACTTACTTAAATATAATCCACTCCGTGGTTTTGTTTTCTTCCTTAGCTTAATAAAATATCTACCTCTCTGCATTTACTCTGCAGTGCTTGCTTCATAGAGAATACACAAGCTTATTTTTGTTCGGCAGAGAAAACCCTCCTTTTTCTCTGTGCTGTGTTACATAAAAGACAGCTTCACCTCTTTAAAGAATGGAAAAATAGCAATTTCTGGGGGTCAGCTGAGGTCAGCAGATAACTATCAGAGTTGTAAAATGCATTCAAAATGCAATTTCTAGCATCAGGAAAAAAAAAAAAACAAAGAAAACACATCACCTAAATTACCTCACAGCTATTTGCATAAAGGGTCCAGAGGCAGTACAGTATAAGTACGGAGACACAAGCCATCCAAAGAGAACTTAGCAACGGTTCTATTGGATACCGTGTGTGTCTGCAGCAGGAACAGGGCAACTTTGAAGCTCAGATGTGCAAACAGCTTTAAAGGACTAAACAATCTCCTGGCGGATGCATCGAGCAAAAATCTGAAACTACAAACCAGGTAATTTACCAAATAATTTCCTTTTTAAATGATTCTAAAGATTGCTCTGAACCAAATAGCCTATGTGATATTCTTAGGGCTGTTATCCAAGGATTTTATCAGAAGTGATAGTAACCTGCCAATAAGAGATGTAATAAACTGATTCTCTATTTTAAAAATGTGGAGAATTCAGTAAAATTGTGCATTTCTTTTATGTTCTGAAGATATAATTAAACTGAATGACTGCTATGCTAATATTAAAGATGTATTCCATTCTACTGAAGGAACTCTGCTTACCAGAACATAAATCCATGGTAAGCGTGTTAGGAATTCCAGCGCTAGCTAGAAGAAATGGAAAACCACTTGTTACCTGGGCAAAAGGTAATAAAGGATATGACTATTATTATGTCTCTGAAAAAAAAACATGAGGTGCCTCCCCAGTGCAGGAAATCTCCCTGACAAACAGAGCACTGCTATCTTATTACATTGACAAAATACAGAGGCATGTGGTTACTTTAAATGTATAGAAATAGACAGTAAAAAAACTAATGGACTGTTATAGTTGGGCTTTAACTAAAGGTGGAATGAAAGTGCTGCAAATCCCAGCATTATTTTAAAATGAACCCTTAGCAAAGGGAATTGCCTGATGGGGTTGGTTAGTGCAGGTATATATCTGTACTTCACGTGGGCAACAGTTAACATAGAGTTGAAGAGGGGAATTATTTTTGCCTCTTGGCAGAAGGCAAAGCACAATCACTGGGTTTCAGAATCGGGAAGTTCTGGTGCATCAGGAAGTTAGGTGTTTAAAATATTCATATTTATTCTGCTATAAAAATGAACAAATGCCTGGGTTTTATTATATATAGTTTACATATAATTTGAAGAATATAAAATAAACTGAGAAGTTCGTAACAGAAATGAGGAAGGTCTCTAATAAGAGACTTCAATTCCCACAGCAGTGCCCTATTTATTTTTCAGTGTCTGGAAATACTGTTACTGCTAGATTTGTTTGCTCCACCCTCCTAACCTGTTGCTTTCTCTCCCATGGAAGCTGCAGGAACCCCTCTCCCACAATGCTATCTATCCAGTTGCCACTGCTACTCCTCTGCCTGACCTTGTCTGGTGTTTGCCACAATGGAGGCTGGCCCCTTCCAGAGGGAAGTGAGAACATGGGAAGAAGTCCCTTCGAGGACATCCTGCAGAGATCTGAAAGCCTCATTCTTCAGTCTGTCCTCAAGAAAGCTGAAAAGGGAGAAGAGATGAATAAAGGTATATATAATACTGGGAACACTCCTCTGGCGATGCTGGCATAGTACTTGACTGAGATCATTAAATCCAATGTAAAGCTTCCAAGCTGTAATGTATATATTCCCTACTCTAACTAAGGGGAGGGGAAGGATAGGAGGTCTCCTGCAATATGCTGATAGAGACCTCTCAAAGGGCACTTTCTTCCCTAAGATCTCCCCACTTAGGCAGTGCTGTACCATCACTAAACAGCTGCTGCACAGTAAGAAGGTAGAAGCCTGTCAGAGAAGATTTGCCTGTCTGGCAGGTACTTTGCTAAGGAAGCTCTAAGAGGACACATGGAGGACATTCCCCAGTTCTGGACCCTGTACCTGACGTTAATTGGAGGTGGGAGTACTGCCACTAACCTACTACCTCAACCCGCTGGTTTCTACACCCCAACAAAGGTGGGCTTTGCCCTGGCTGGCAATGCAGAGGCTGCTCTAGTGTCTGCCACCACGGAGCCTGCAGATGCTCTGCTCTCACTAGTCACAGCAGTGGAAGCAAATCAGACTCGGGGATTGCAGGCAGCAGCACATAGGTGCCTGCCACTAACAAGGAACACAGAGCCCTTTCAGAGGGGAAAAAAGCTGGACCCAAGTGCCCACAGAAAAAGCCTTCCTCCCTTTCCACACGAATGCTGAGAGTTGGTCATGTTGATCCAAGACCTGAAATATTAAATAAGAGCTTAAGGATAAGTAAGATACTAATAGAGTTATGACTGGTAGCTGGAAGTACTGGGCTGGCTTTGAAATATCCACAGCCCTATCCTGTCCCTCTCTCATGATGATTTTCATATCTGCATATCCAGGTTCTGCAGCTGATTTCTTCCAGCTGCTCAGCATCTTTTACTCACTGCCCATCACGTGAACCTGACACATGTACCTGGATGGACACATTAGGCTTTGTCGTTGCACGTCTGTGCATTTCACTGCGGCTAGCTCCTAATGTATCGATCCACCCGTGCTAAAAGTGTGCCAAAACTGTTTTGACAGATGCCACCCAGAGCAATCAAATTCAAGACCATACAGTTAACTGTGCAATTAAATGGGCATAATGAGCAGCAGTTTATAATCCTGCACCACAGAACTCCCCAGATTCCCACTTTCTCGGTGAGGATTAGCGGGGCTCATTAACATTGTTCTTTTCCTTGGACAGAATCAAATGTCCCTCTGCCAGAATGGCCTTTCAAAAGACAACACCCTGGGAAGAAGTACCTAAGTGACCTGGAGAAGAGACAGCATCCTGGAAAAAGAGATGTTGAGGAAGACACATCTTATGAAGACATTCAGAAGAGGCAGCACCCAGGGAAAAGAGAGAAAGAGGACAACCTTGACCACTATCTGGAGCTGAAAAAGAGACAGCATCCCGGCAGAAGGTCCCTGTCAGATCAGTATCCTGATATCCCTAGTGCACAGCTAACCTACTTGAATGAGTTATCCAAAAGACAGCATCCAGGCAGAAGGTATTTGATGTACAAGCGCCAGCATCCTAGCAAAAGAGGCTGGAATGATGAGGTAGACCTAACTGACCAATATGGTGAGAAACACCAGCATGCTGGAAAAAGGCACTGGAATTCTGACAGCCCAGATGACGCAGGCCCCTGCAACTTACAGGAGTCCTTCACCTGTAACAAAGGCAGCTTATTGCTTGGTTTAGTAGAAGATGCTAGCAAAGATAGGGTAGAAGAAAAACGTCAGCACCCAGGAAAGAGATCAGCACGGGAGAGCGAAACAGAGGAATGAGAAATAATTGTGTATCGTTTGCATTTGGTGAAGTAAACTGCCAGATCACCAAAAACTTCTGTTCACTCCCTTTTGGCTTCCCGCTGCTGACCTCTGCACCTGTCTTTCAGTGTGTTAATGTTCCCGTTTAAGTGAATGGCTTTGTCGAATACTTGTGGAAGGAACTAAAGTTGAATGGGACAGGCAAGTACTGCCAGTCTTCACCTTCCTCACTTTAGGAAGTTAAGACTGCTCACTTTCTATGGGCCCAGACCCCAGAAATGTGTGTCCAATTTTCTGTTCCCAAATGAGTAAACCAGGCTCTTAAGTATTTGTTCTGATACTCTACTTTAGTGGAATAATGATATGCTTTCCTGTCATGCCAGTGACATCAGTAAATGAGAGATTCTCCATCAAGAGATGGAGAAAAAAGAGCAATATGTGTCACTTATTTGAAACAAACCAAAACAAAATAATAGGTTTTCAATTCTAAATGATACATTAATAAGACTGGAACCCCTGCAGACTACACTCTGTCCAGACAGTAAGTACTAAACAGAGATAGGAACTGTTCCATCTGGAAAAAATTAGAAGAGTGACTCCATAGTTTGACTTGGAACGAGCACATAATAACCCTATTCATCTACGAATCTGCAAAGGGTTAATGTGTTCCAGAGCATCTCAACAGCAAGCTGTGAACCTGACTGACTGCCTACACCCCACCACCCTGGTGTCTCCACGTTTCAGTCATGCCACTTGAAGACATGCCTTCGCCTCAGACATTTAAAAATGAAACAAGCAGACATCCTTTTCTTCCAGTATGAATTTCTGGTTTCTCTCCTCTCAAAGGAATGCTTTTACTTCCCATGGTCAGCCTCCTAAAGTGTTTATTTGAGATGAATAAACATCAACAGTCAACTCTGGTGTCCTTACTGGTTGTGCAAACATGCTGTAATAGAGTGAAAAACATAAAACCAACCCAAGCTAAATACAAATAAATAAATTAATATCAAAGGGTGTTTTTTTCTAGGCACAATCTTCTTGCATGCTGGTGGTCAACACGTTTATACATAAAACTTTTGCTACTGAAGTGGAAGGATTTTTCACATGTAGGTGAAAGATTCCTTTTTTCAACCTTCTACCTGTATGGCACGCAAAATTATGCATCTAGGCTAAACCCACAGCAGCCTTGTCACCCAGTTCACAGGGAACTGTACTAGAAATCAGATTTCCTGTTCGCAGGGCTAAACAATAGATTTACTGATTTTTGCAATTAATGCACAGTTACCCGTATCACTGCGTTGAGTTACTCCTATCACTGCCTGTACTTTCAGAGAGGTTGGAATGTATCAGTATTTTGCTATTTTTTTTTTCACAAATGAGTATGTTTTCCACTGACATTCATCCTTCTCAATAACATCAAGACACATTAAATGCCTTGAGTATTCCTTTTAAACACAACTGTTTCTCCACTCTGCCTCAGAGCACTTCATTACCGAAGTGAGTTTTGCCATATGGCTTAGTAACCCTGAAGAAAAATAATTAATCATCTCAGAGAGTTTCACTGAAGTGAGATGCTCCCAGGCAGATCACTATTTAACATGGTCTATCAAAGAATCTCTAACTTTGGTGCTAATATGCTGTTCAATGGATGTGACAACTGTCAGACCTCTTCTGTCTAGATGTATTCTAATTGACAAGCGCTGAAGGCATCCTCAGAGGTAGCTGGGAACATTCCATACACTTCAGCTACCTTCAGCATACTTTCTGTGTATGATGCCTTTTAAAATGTTCAGTTTTCACTTTACAAGGGAAAAAAAGATTTCTCTAAAGATTATCATTTCATATACCATTCCTGGTAATGACTGAATGGTTCTTAAACCTCAGGGAGTTACCTTATTTTTTTTATTACTATTTTTAAGTAACTCAAAGCAATATTTCAGTCTTGCCAAAAAAATTAGTCCATATTTTAGTTTCAATTTAAAGTAAACTTTCTCTTGGCATCTGCATGAAAATGTCGCCCCTCTGAACTTCTTCCTGTCTTCCGCAGTGTTTCAGACATACCATCATTCAAGCGCCACACTCTCAGAGGACCATCTGCCATTTGTCATTTGACAGTTTTGTAACTATGAAGCACCGGTAAGCACAAGTTGTGAAGTTAACTATCTGTCAGATTTACCTTTGCCCTAGAAGCTTTTTGGCTCCAGAGTGTAGCTAAGCAGAAAAGAACCACCATCTATACCATAATGATCCGCTTCTTTGAATTTTAAATAGAGTGCAATTTTTTAGCCACACGAACTACAGAGATATACACTACTTAGTTATAAGGTGAGAATATGTTAATTGCATATCATCTTATTTTATTGTGTATCTTCCCCTCACTGTCATCTGGCATTAGAATTGAACATCCATGCAGACATTTACACGTTACGAGCTTTGCTCAGCCACACAAGCACTCACGAGGTTCAACAAGAGCAAGTGCAGGGTCCTGCACCTGGCCCCAAACAATCCCCACTCTCAATCCAGGCTGGGGGAGGAGGTGACAGAGAGCAGCCCTGCAGGAAAGGAATTGGGGGTGCTGGTGGACGAGAAGCTGGACTCCAGGAGCAGCCAGGGTGTGCTTGCAGCCCAGAAGGCCAATCCCATCCTGGGCTGCAGCAAAAGAAGTGTGGCCAGCAGATGGAGAGAGGGG